>VZTH01008382.1:0-10108 GCA_013397815.1 Aleadryas rufinucha | reverse complement strand
GAATGGCTCTGTCCCAGCCATATGTCCCGGAGCTGAGCCCCTTCCCTCCCCCTCGGGAGGCTGCTGATGCAGCACCAGCCCCTGCAGGGAGAGTGGGATGGTGAAATGGGGCCGTGCCTCCCGAGGGAGCAGCAAACAGGAGGAGGGAGAGGGATGATGGATGTCAGCGAGCGTCAGGACCCCGTCTGCGCCGTCAGAATCGACAGGGGCACGTCAGGACCCTGGGATCTGGGATCCAGAGCTCATCCCACCAGCTCTGCAAAGTGGCTGAGCTCAGGAGCTTTTCTTGTGCTGCTTTTCATATTTTTTCCTCTGACACCTCCTGATTTATTTCCATTAAGTGCTGGGATAACTCAGGAATCCAGCTGGGATAACTTGGGAATCCCTTTCCTTTGGGAAGCATCCCGGCTGCTGAATCCCTGCTGGGGAGAGCAGGGACAGGGACCTGTCTGGGGGCTGCTGTGGGGAGCAGGGTGAAGGAGAAGGAAGTGGCTTCTCCAGCACAGGCACCATGCTTGTTAACTCCACATCATCCTGCCCTAATTATTATAATTAGGGGCTTGATGAGGATCTGTTGACGTAATGTCCCTCAAGGCAGGGTTGAGAGGAGCTTTGCCCGAGCCATGAAGCTCCAAAATCTGCTGCAAACACAATTTTCTCCACCCAGAGTGGTCAGTCATTCCTGACCATGGATATCCTGGAACCTGGGGCATTCCTGGCTGGGAAAACGCAGCCTCTCACCAGCCTGGCAGCCAAATGTGCATGGAAATATTAATGATGAGGAGGGTGAAGGAGAATTTTTTCATCCTCACCCACTGAAATCGTCGCAGCTTCTGTGATTTTGGAGTTTTACTCCAGCTCCAGCGAATGCTTCAACTCCCGGCTCCTGATGTAATTCAATCAAAAAGGAACCGACAGGGAGGTGGGGAAAAAAAGACACAAATCCTTAAATTCCATATAAAAATAGATAAAAGCAACTGGCTTAAAGGATTTGGTTGAGCCTTATTTAAGAACTTTTTTTTATTTAAAGGAGAAGAAAATGAATTTAGCACCCACAAACTCTTTTGCCTCGCTCATCAAAGGGTCACAAATTTTCGCTCAGATCCAGATCAGAGCAAGATTCCAAAGGTCACAGAGGGGAAATAATCTGGACAGGAGAGGTGGGAAGGAAGGGCAGCTGCACAGTGTCCCCAGCACCCTGTAATTATGCTTCCCTCTGCTTGCCAGCTCTCGAACAGAAGGCAGCATTTGAAATAATACATCCATTAAGATACCTTCAGTGCCTGTCAGATTTGCTCTAAGAGGATTCTGCCTATTACACCCTGGGAAGGTTTTCATATTCATAAAATTCTGTTGGAGCAAGCCAAAGAAAAAAAAATATAAAGAGGGAGGAAGAGGAAAACGTGGCTCTGGAATGGGGCTGGGCAGGCAATTAAAATTCTGCCCTGTGCTGGCAAAGGACACAGGCGAGGACAGGTTGGCCTGTGCCTCTTTGAAGGGATGTTTTCACCGAGTTTGGGCACATCCAGGAGCTGCCAGGCGACAATCTGGAACAAATCTGCAATTCCAGGGAAGGAACGTGACAATGGCAGGGATGTTTGGGGTGCTGGGGCCCCGCTGTGGGGTTTGGAGCCGCCCAAGGCAGCGGGGCCAGTTCGGTCAGGGAGGGAAAGGGGGATGTGGGGTGCTTAAAGCAACGCTCCTGCAATGATCAGGGGTTTGATTCTTGGCTTTTATTTTCATTTTTAAGCTCTGTTCTCCCAGGCTCTGGGTGTGGAGGGGAGCTGTGGGCAGGGCTGTGCTCCTGCTCCTTGGTGGGATAACGGGTCAGTTCTCCTTCCTGCCTCCCAGCTCCATCCTATGCCAGCTCCTCATCCTCCCCTCACCCATCCTTCCTCCATCCCCACAGCTCTGGGGTCTATTTGGGCTCTTGTTTGTGGTTTCAGATGCTTTATCTCAAAATCAGTGTTGGGCTCTAATTTCAAGGATTCCCCTCGGAACCCTTGATGGGGTGACCAGGGACAGGGCCCGAGGGAGGATGGAGCTGTGTCAGGGGAGGGTTAGGTTGGATATCAGGAGAAGTTCCTTTCCCCAGGGAATGGGCACGGCCCCGAGGCTGCCACAGCTCCAGGAGGGTTTGGACACCGCTCCCAGGGATGCCCAGGGTGGGATTTTGGGGTGTCTGTGCAGCGCCAGGGGTTGGATTGATGATCCCTGTAGGTCCCTCCCATCAGGATACTCTGATTCCCTGGAGCTGTCCCTATCACAGGTGTTCCCCCTGCCACCCCGAGATCCTTCAGAGGGAGATTTTGCGTCTCGTGCAGACCAAAACCCCGAGCAAGCCCCGCGAGGACGAGAAGCTCTGGGGATGAGCAGCGCTGCGAAAAGGGGCTCAACATTCCCGCTGGGGCTCAGTGAAATGCCTTTCCTGTGTGATTAACCCTGTTCTCCTGCCTCAGAGCTGCACCTCTGTCTCCTTGGACAGAGCCAGAAGCCGCCTCTCCCTTCTCCTTGCTTGGATTGTTTCAGTCTGGATCTGCCAACAGAGCAGCGTTAGCGGCCTACGCGGGCAGCAGTTCTATTTAACACGGTGCCTTTTCCTCCTCACCACCGCTTTCCATTTAATCTTTCAAAGCCATAATTATCTAATATTAATGTTCTCATCACCACAACGCTCACAGGAAGACAGTGGGGCTTTTGTCCACAGAGACAAGGATCTCTGAAATTAATATAACGCTTGTACAGGATTGATTTCAACCTCCGAGTTGCCCTCAGCCGGAGGGACCAATCTGGTTAAAAATATCTGCTGCTAATTACCCAAAGAGCCGTAATTCAGCTGCAGGATTGAGTGAAATTGTCCTTCACACGTCACATCCACCTACAAACCCTCCCAGCCCTCATTGTTTTTGTGTGGCTCCAAAAACACGTCGTGGTTTAACCCCAGGCAGAAACTCAGCTCGGCCCCCAGGGTGGGATGGGGGAGAGGAGCGGAGGAGGAGAGGTGAGAAAACTTGTGGGATGAGATGGAGACGTTTAATAGGTACAGCAAAAGCCAGGCAAGGCGAAGGAAAACAGGGGAATTCACTCTCCACATTCCATCATCAGGTGTTCAGCATCCCCAGGGTGGGCTCTGAACATCCCCCGTGTCGTCGTCTTCTTCTTCTTCTTCTTCTTCCTCTTCCTCTTCCTTTTCTTCTTCTTCCTCCAGCTCTGTGTGCTGGGCGAAGATCAACTCCATTCCAGCCAAAACCAGCACAAAAAATTGAGATATTTGATATCTGTTCCAGGAGGGAAAGGAGAAACTGGGAACTGAGACAGGCACAAGTGGGATCCATTTTATTGCAATGAGGAATTCGCCCATCCCTGGAAGCGCTCATGGATAGGGCGTGGAGAATCCTGGTTTTGTGGAAGGTGTCCCTGATCTCTGGAATGAGGTGAACTTTGAGGTCCCTTCCCACACAAACCATTCTGGGATTTGGGAAAAATGGGAAAAGGTCTCACCCCCACCTTCCCTCAGAGCTTTGAGAGACAACAACAATAATTAAAGGCACAAGGCTTGGAGCTTTGGATGTGCAGGACGGAGTTGCCTTCCTGGTGCAGGTGGATCACGACCACAGAGCTTTAGTCTTGGTCTTGGTTTTAACTGCCCTGAGCTCCAGGAGCGTGTGGGGAAAGCTGCCTGAGATGCCATGAGCTGACACAGGGAAATGGCTGGGGCAGGGAGAGGGGAAAGAGAAGGCTGAGCCCTGCTAAATGCAGCTCCAATGGATGCTCGGTGCCTCCCTCGATGGCTCCATATGGCCCAGCCCACGCAGCCTCGCCGGGAGCTGTGACAGCCCCGGGGAATGTGAGGCACGACAGAGGCAGGGGTGGGAGCCAGGGCCTTCCCCCCAGAGCTGCTGCCCTGCAGGGGAACGGCTCCAGGGAACCTGAGTGCCGGGAACACGGAGCTGCCTCCGTGGGGACGTGACAAATCCTCTCTGTTTCGGGGCTGATTCATCAGAAGCCGAACGCTTCCTGTAGAACTTGCCCAGATATCCCATAAAAATCCGGGGTGACAAACCTCCTTCTCTTATTTTTCGTCTCATCCTTTTCCTATGTGGATGAAAAAGGAGGAAAACATCTTTGATGAAGAAAATACCGACTTTTGTGCTCTTCCTTGCACATCTCTGTTCTCTCTCACCCTCAAGGTCATGCACCCACCAGAGTCTGTGGATCTGTGTGTGGGATTAAAGCCAAGGGGAGGGAATTCAGGAGTTTTACCTGGACAGGTGTGGCTGTGGCCACTTTTAGGGCTGGGTTTTGCACCACCAGCTCTCCCCCGACCTTCTGCAGCTCTGCTTTGGCTCATTTCCCACCTGTGATATTTTGGGAAGGCTCCACAAAGGGAATTTCTCTGCTCCTGGCACAGCCTTTGCCATATCCCTGTCCCAGTGCTGCTGCCAGGCCCCTGTGCTGATGGTGTGGTGCAGCCAAATCTCCATTCCCCTGCCATCCCCCAGCCCAGCAGGGTCAATAATTAAAGTCCCTGATGCTTATCCCTGACACAGCCCAATCCTGGGAGTAATTGGAAGCTCCCACAGGCCACGGGGAAGCCTGGAATGGCTCCTGGTCCCGTTAATTTCCTTCACGTGTCATCAAGACAGGTGCAGAACGAGCCTAATTAAGCTCAGAGCTTCAGAAAAATGAAGGAGTTGGGTTTTTGGGTTGGTTTTATTTTTAGGAATGTGCTTCCAGCAGCATCTGTCTGCTAGGTTTGGAGGGGAGAGAGAAGGGAAAGGCTGGATAACTGGAAATTCCTTGCTAAGGACAGGAGGGGAAGAAGTTGAGAGCAGGAATGTCCAAGCCCCTGATGCCTGCAGGTCCCACCCAGGTGACACCACGGCTGCTTTTGGGTTTGCAGCCAATTTTACTGCAGAAAGAAGGGGGGGAAGCAGCAAAAAAATGCATCCCCGCTGTAGGAGGGAAGGAAGAGATCCCTGACTACCCCAAAATTGCATCAAAAAGTCTGATTTTTGTGGTATTGCATGAGAGAGCTTTGGGAAAAAAGAGCAACACTGAGAGGAAAATCCAGGAGGGTGCAGATTTTGGAATCCTGGCAGATGAAGATTTGCCTCGCTCTGGGGATCTCTGTCTCCAACCCTGGGCTGTAAATGCCCCAGCCTGGGATTCAGGGACTTATTTTTACCTCAGTGTATAATCCTAAATGTAACACCATCACGGAAAATTTCGCTTTTTGGCCTGAAATGCTCTTTTTTAGGGGAACATTTCTGCCTCCCCCTTATTCCTCCCCATCCCCAGCGTGACTCAGCCACGGAATGAACCAGCCCTTCCCAAAAAACCCCGCAGTGCCCGGAGCTGGAGCTGTTTGATCAATCAGAGGGGAGTGATGTCAGTGACAAAAGCGGATTTGCTGCAGCACCACGAGTTGCAGCGCTGGAGCTGCTCCCCCACATCCCAGCTCCTCCGGGAGCAGCTGCTCCTGGCTCTGGGAGTTCAGGAAGAGCCCTGGAAGAGCAGCAGCAGCAGCAGCTCTGAGCAGCCCGGGCGCCGCGGGAGAGAGCCGTGGGATGCTTTGAGATGAGCCCTTAATTAATGAGCCCATGCAGAGAAGCAGCAACTCCAAGCGCCCTCCCCAGCACTTTGTCTGAGTCAAATCCCGGGAAACCCTGCGGAAATCCAGCTGCTGGGTGTGAATTCCTGCGCTTTGACGGGGAGTTTGTCAAGGCATCGTTGCCACAGAGCCGTTCTTTGGCGCAGAGATCCCGTGCTGGCAGCAGGGCAGGGCTCTCATCCCAACCCTGAGGAGCCGCCGGGATGGGATCTGGAATGCGGGAGAATCCCTAGAGCTGCCCCCAGCCTTCCCTGATGATGGAGGGAGGAAGTCTTCCCTCACCCATCCTCAGTCCCGTCGTCCAAACTGGAGTTTTTTAGATGGGATATTGGGAAGGAATATCCCTGTGAGGGTGGGGAGGCCCCGGGATGGATTTCCCAAAGGATGCCCCATCCCTGGCAGTGTCGGAGCACCCTGGGATAGTGGAAGGTGGAATAAGAAAATCCCTTCCAAGCCAGGCCATTCCCTGACACCAGGAGGGGGATAAATGGATGTTTGTGTTTTCCAGAAGAGCTGCTTTGATGGGTTTTTTTTGGAGATGACATTAGCACAGCCAGTCAGCTGTAACCTCTGGGCAGATCAAAACCCTGCTCGAGCAGCTGGCTGGGAAAAAAACAACCACCGAGGTGTTGCTAAATGCTTTTATTTCCTTGCACTCCGCTGTTTGGAGATCTTTGTCAGTGAGGAAGGGGAAAAAAGTTTAATTTGTGCTAAAACCACCTTCAGTATCTGGGTCCTGGTATATCTCACCCGCACAGATGTTCCTCTGTTGTTCTCCCTTGAATAACTCTGTGAATTAAATTGGGAATTGGGTGATTCACAGCGTTTAGAGCCTATTTTGGGAGGAAATGAGCAGGACGCGGCGGGGCTGTGTGGGCTGAATTCACACCTTTGTGCGGCTCCTTCCTGCTGTCCCTTCGCTGGATTCAGCCCTGGAGCGGCGGCTGCCGCTCATCCCAACCACCCCAATCCCCCTCCAGGATCCCCCTCACCGAAATCCCAGCACTCATCACCCTCCCAGCGCAGGATTTGCTCCATGAATGACAAAGTTTTGCCTCACTTCTGGGCAAAATCAGCTCCGTTTTTTGTTGTTGTTTCCTCGTTCTCCCAACCCCACCGTGCCGCAGAACTGGGATTTTCTACTTTTTAGACCCCGTTCCCTTCTTATCTCTGCAAGGTTGAAGGCGTTGCCACAAAGAGAGGGACACCCAGGACACATCTCTTCACACCTCCACCTTTTAATTGGGATGTTCAGGGCGACAGAGGTTTTCCTTTCGGAGTTCCTGGCCTGGCAAACCCCCTTGGGAACATTTCCTGCCACTGCGACACCTCCCGGGCAGACAACACGAAGCCACACGAATTTTGGGCGGCCACAGATGGCATCAGAGACGGGAAATGTCACCAGGCACTGACTTTTCCCTTCTCTGTCCCCCAGGGGATGAATTCAGAGTCCTGAATTCCAGCCTGGGAGGGGCCAGCGCCAATCTCTGCTGGGGGAATCTGTTCTGAGCCGGTTCTGCTCCAGCTCTGCCCTTTTCACGTCGCATTTAGCTCAGCATTTTTGTCCCTTTTCGAGGTGTTTTTTCTCAGGGACCTCTGTCAAAACCCTTCGAAGGGGGCTGTGCATCCTCAGGGCAGGAGGAGGGGAGGGAGAAGATCAGAAATGAGGGGGGAAAAAGGGAAAAATGGGCGAGTGGGATTCCCCAGACACAGATACTTAATTCTGAAGTCAGTCTCTTCCCGTTTTACTGAAGCATTTGGCCACGCCGGCTATTTAGGTCAGGAAAAATACCACGTTTTGTAGTGTAAATATCACATTTTGTAGGTTAAAGACTCTGCAAAGGAGGAACAGCCCAGCACAAGCAAGGCAAACACACAAAGAATTCCTCTCAGCGTTTCAAAGCGGAGAGGAAGAAGGGAGATGTGTCCCAAAATATTCGGATTTTCGAAGCAAAATCCCTTTGAGAAGCCCTCCCAGGATGGATTCCCCCCTGCAGCCAGCTCTGGCGAGGTGCTGCTCATCCTTTGCAGATGACTTTTTGCAGGTCTCAGCCCATGTCAGCTCCTCTCAGCTAAAAAAGGACCCAACAGATGGGTTCATGCATACATTTAGCTCAGACACGAGGAGGTTTTTATGAGCAGTGATTTAACAGGAGCAGATAAAAAAAAAACCCAACCAACCCCTCGACTGTTTTTAGGTGAAACTTGGTCAGCTTTCAAAATGGAACAGGTTTGCTTCAGCGTTGCTGTTTGTAACCTCTCACATGATAAATTGCAAATTTAAATCATCTCCCAAAGCAGCAGCAGGCGAGATTATTCCAAAACTGCCAAAGCAGAACACCTCATCATTGTCAATATTCTTTTATCCCCCTCTGGTCAAAATTAGCACAATTTCACAACATCATTTCATTCGGAGTGAATGACATTTTCAAATGGAAAACAGGCCCCATTCAGCTGCTCATTCACTTGATTGGAAATGAATTTTTTAGTGGCAGTTTCACACACTTTGCTTTCTGTGAATACTCCGTGATTGCAACTTTCTCAGACGTGTGTGTGTGTGTGTGTGTGTGTGTTGGCAACAAGATATTCCAAAAAAGAGTTTCTCCTGATAAATCTTGGCCTAGAGCTCGTCACTTATGGGTGTCTGGGAAGAGTATTTGGAGCAGCTTTGATTCTTGTCTGTGGCATGTTTTAAATCCCTGATTGGATGAGCATAAATCATTTCCTGTATAAATCTTCGCGATGATCAAGCTCAGATTTGGTTTTCTGCTTAAAACGGTGTCAAAGACGCTTTTTCTAAGCAATCAATTTACTGTGATTATTTTAAAAAAAAGAACCCCAAACCAACTTGAAGAGCCTCTGGACACTTCTTATCTCGAGAGCTTTCATCCATTTCCTTTCATTGCCTACATTTGTTTGTGACTTTTCCCAGTCGTGCTTAATTCCAGTTGAGATCACACAGGGCCTTTGGAGCAGCATTTATCTCCCCACGTGAGCACAACATTTCCAGCATAAAAGGAGCCTCATCTGGGGGAGCCTGTTCTGCTAATAAATAGCACTGGAGAAATTAGATTTAGGTGGAATATCAGGAGGAAATATTTCAGTAAAAGGTTGGGGAGGGACTGGCGCTGGNTTTTAGAATAAAATAAAACTTCTAATTTAAACTAAAACATCCTGTCCTGGGTGCACATCCCAGGCTGGACGGACCCCCTGCAGGAATTTATCCCCAATTTCACCATTCCCATTGAAGTCAGTGGGTTTATTCCAGATTTTTGATGGGATAATTGGTGCTCAAGCCTGGGGATCTTCCCAGAAAAACAACCACAGAGGACCCAGCCACTGGTCTACCAGAACAATGTATTTATTCCCAAAATAAATGGCTCCAGATGATGGAGAGGAGGTCACCAGTGGATAGCTGGAAGTGTCTCCTCCTGGGGGAAACATCTCCTAGCGAAAACATTTCTTCTCCCTAACATCAGGATTGATATCCTCCAAAAAAAGTAGGATTAAAAGCAGATTACCGAGCTCACCCCTTTACATTTAAGTCATTCTTTCCTCGAGGCTCAGTGCTAATTGGCACAGCATTTAATTGTCCTGTATTTTTGTTTGCAATTCATTTTTTTCCCCCCAAGGATCGATGCAGTAATTCAGATAAAAGATCGGGAATCAGCCGCTGGGCCGCGGAGAATTTATCACCGTGCATTGATTCCCGCGGCATCGGCAAACGAAACTCTTGCCCACGTGGCGAAAACATAAAGCAGAGTGGGATAAATGGAGAGGGGGAATTGAGGGGTGGATTTGAGGAACGTTTGCTCCATTTCTGTGTGGCCTTTCCGACGCCAACGGGGCAGGGAGCAATCAGCTCTTGGCGTGCCCTCAAAAGGCCTCCGAGAGCAGCAGAACAGAGCTTGGAGGACCATTCATGGCCCTTAATTACCCAGCCACGGGCAGGACTATAAATACAGGGCGTGAAAAATCTTGGATTTGATCCATGGGTGGTTATTAGATCCCAGGGGCCGCGGGCAGCCTGCTTTGGTCACTAATTACACCCGAGCTGATTGCATCAATCAGCTCCCTGCGCGCCCAGCTGGGGCCGGGTCGGAGCTCTTGACGTGGAGAAGGGGAGGAGAAAAGGGAAATATTTCACTGGGATTGAGCTTGGCACGCTCGGCTCCTGTGCCTGATCCATCGGGAATTCCACAGGCCTGGAATGTGCCAGGAATGTGCCAGGTCCTCAGGACCCTGCCCTGCTCACGCCAACCCATCCATGCTGAGTGAAAAACCTTGAATCACAGCTCCCACGGGTGCCTGAGATGTGCTTCAGCTCTCCAGGAATTCCTCTGGAATCACAGTCGTTCCCTGCACGGAGCCAAAAGGAATCAGTGGCAGAATTTTGACTGTGATGTGTCAAAATTGTGTCACCTGTGTCACTTGTCCCTTCCCCACTGGCCACTGATGGGTGAGCAAGCCCAGGCTTTTGTAGAACATAGATTT
>VZTH01008379.1:0-113039 GCA_013397815.1 Aleadryas rufinucha | reverse complement strand
GGGCCCGGAGCGGCCGGAGCCCGGACCTCTCGCCCTGCTCGGGCCAGCGCCCGGCGCGCCCAGCTGCCCTCACGGTGAGCCGGGCCCGGGGGGCCACCTCCTGGCGCGGGCTGTTTTGCAGCAGCCTTTGGGAAAGCCTTGTTCTGGAAGCTCGGTTCTTGTAGAGGAGCCGTGAAACAGATCTGCAGATGTTCCCTGTGTTATGGTATAATCGCGTTCGTTCCTAGGTCCTGCACTTCTGTTTGTGAAGACCAGCCAAGGAAAAGAGGAAGGAAGAAGATTCTATGCTTGTTCTGCTTGTAGGGATAGAAAGGATTGTAACTTTTTTCAGTGGGAAGATGAGAAGGTAAGAGAGCACTGCTTAAGGCTGTTTAAAAGACTCAGGGCTACGAAGGTGATCGGGGGTCTGGAGCACCTCTCCAATGGGAAAGGCTGGGAGATTTCGCGTTATTCAGCGTGAAGAAGAGAAGGCTCCGGGGAGACCTTATAGCAGCCTCCCAATACATGAAGGGGGCCTCCAGGAAATCTGGAGAGGAACTTACTGCAAGGGCATGTGTTGGTAGGACAAGGAGCGCTGGCTGTAAGCATAAAGAGGGTAGGTTTAGATGAGATGTTAGGAAGAAATTCTTTACTGTGAGGGTGGTGAGGCACTGGAAAAGTTGCCCAGAGAAGTTGTGGATGCCCCACCCCTGGAAGTGTTCAAGGCCAAGCTGGATGGAGCTCTGAGTAACTTGGTCTAGTGGAAGGTGTCCCTGCCCATCGCAGAAGGGTTGGAACTAGATGATCTTTAAGTCCCTTCCAACTCAAATCATTCTATGGTTCTATTAAATATTGGGGATTTTTTCCTCTATTTAGCAATTGTAAAAGTATATTTTGTTGTGGAAATCTGTGGCAAGTGCTTTTTTCTTAACTTTGTTTATTAGTTGGTATTTAGCTGAGCACTTATTTGTCAGGAGAACAAGTTTCAAGTATCGTTTTCAAGGAAGGCCGTGTACATTTCGAGCGAAACTGGCATTTGTTATTCTATTGCCAAAACATATAGGAAACTTGCTGATGCTATGCAATGTTGAACAAAATTGGGTACTTCTGATCCCAAGATGCCATCGTTTCCCCTGATTAAGATAGAGAAGATCTGTTGGATACAAACAACAATAGGGTATACAAAATGCTGAGATGGTGGGGCTTGGCATGATGCTCAGTAGTCTCAATATTTGCAGCAATTTCTCTTTGTCATTCATTTTGAATATCACTTGTATTATGATGTCTTTTGTTGTATTGAATTTTACTGTCTCCTCTTTTAAGAAAAACAGTTCCATAAGGTTTGACCAAATGTCTTGAAATTCTGTTGTGAAACTATGAGTGTTTTGTGGGAACGAAGTAGAAGACTCTAGAGAAGAGTGTGAGAGACTGAAATGTTAAAGACTCAGGCGGGGATCATAGTTCTTCAGAGGGAACACAACTGCTGGCTCACATTAATAGAAAGGATGGCTCTATCTTCATCATAAGCATGTTTTGAGGTTTTCTCTGAGTATTACATGTGATAGAAGAATGAAATGCACAATTTAAATTCACAATGAGAGGCTTGTGTTGTTTTGCAGCATGTCCCTGTGTTGCAGACATACTTCTGAAACAACAAACGTAATCATTTTTCCTTGCAAAGTAACTAAAGTGTGAGACCTTTGATGCACCCATTTTTTTAATGTTGAGATTTGTACAACACAAAGCACTAGCTGTTCGTTTTGTAACTTTTCATATATGCAAATTTTACAGGTGTCAGAAACTAGGCTTGCGGCACGTGAAGAATATAATAGAAATCGTCAGCCTTCTTTTACACACAGACAGAATGTGGACAGGTACTGTTAATGTATATTTTCTTCAGTAAAAGTGAAGTAATACAGGTTTAGGTACTCAATGTAGAGATAACATTTCAGGATTCTTTAAAATATGAAGAGAGGAATTTAGACAAATAAGAATTGTTGCACGGCAATAGGAAGGAAATAGCGTGAAACATTTAACTAGAGCATGGTATTTTCAATGCAGGAACTGGGGGAGTTGGGGGTTTTTATTTTGGTATGTATAGTCATTCTTATCTTAGTGCTCATAATGTGCTTACAAGATGCCAGTAGCAATTTCTGTTAAAAAAATTGTTCCTGACTTTAGTATGCAAAAGTAGTAGGCTTAACATTGTGAAAAGAAGCAAAGGCAACATAGTAACACATAATGTCTGAATTTTGTAACTAAACGTACGGGATTTTGCTGATAGTTGATGGAGTCTTCACTCTGTAATCCAGTTATTTTATGGAGGTTCCCAGTATATTGGGTCACTATATTTTATGCATTTCGAAGCATCCTTTGAATATTTTTTCATAAATAATACTTCATTTGCATGGAGTTTTGTGAGAGCAATGTGAACTGCGTTGTCTGTTTAAATGTCTGAACTGCTGAAATATATGAAATCCCCTCCCATAGGTCCCCTTGCTATCTTTGATAGAAGCTTTTTTCAAACTTTGTTCCCTATCATCTTTTGTATTTAAAGGTACAAGGATTTCGTTCTGTTGCCATTATCAAAGAGGAGGTTTTGCCAGGAATGCCAGCAATTGCTATTGCCAGCAGAATGGGAAAAACACTCGGATCACCAGTTCCTGTGTGATATCACCACTGCCCAGTTGAAAAGTCCCAGTCAACTTCTATATCCACTGGAGAATAAAAAAACAAATGCACAGTATTTATTTGCAGACAGAAGTTGCCAGTTCCTACTGAATCTCCTTATGGATTTAGGATTCAGACGAGTGCTCTCTGTTGGAACACCCAGGTACATCAATGAGAATTGTTACACTTTCAAATAATATTTCTCTCTCAAAACTGTACTGGTTACTAATGATTGCATAATCAATGATTCTCCCATAATAAGAGGTTCACTATGCTTTAATTGGTTGGGATTATCCAAACATCTAGTGGGGTCTAGCTTTGAACTTATAAGATACCAGAGAAGACTGTGGCAGCACTGCAAATAGTGCACATACACACTTCAGATCTCTTTGTTCGTTATGGAAGTGACAGTGAGTTTCTTATCTTATGCTTTTTTGGTGCAAGATGATCCAGTAGGCTCCACTGACTTCTCATCTTTTAAGACTAACCTATTTTTCTAACTTTGAATACAAGCCAAATGTAATCACCCAAGTTTAGACTACTCCATTTTCTATAGCTGTTTGGTTTTACATTTAGTAAAGTACCAAGCATTCTTATCTTGCAAGATCATTTCTGAAGCCAGTGATTATGTGTTAAATTTCTTTGTTCCAATTATATTTCAGGCTTCATGAAATGATCCAGTCAAGAGCATCACAAGAAGAAGAATTCAGTGTTAGAAGCCTTCTGCTGGATATTGATTTCAGGTAGGGTTTAACAAATGTTTATCTGTCTGAAGAACCTGTACAAAGATGTATATTTTTACTACTTTAAGAGATAAATTGGTGGTTGTTTTCCTTTTCTTGTCTCTGCATGTCTGTTTCTGTACACATACACAAATGACATCCAGTTGATGAGAAAAGTAAGTATACTTAATAATTTCTCAGTATTGGTATGTGTTGTCAGTAATCAGAACCCAAAGATGATGTTTTTCTTAAGGCCTGTTTTAGCTATGTTTAGCTATCCCCTTAGGAAAGACAAGAAGTTGTTTCTATTTTTCTACTACTATCAAAACTTATTTTACAGGTATTCACAATTTTACAGAGAGGATGAATTCTGCCACTACAACATGTTCAATCATCATTTTTTTGGCGGAGAGGTAAGGCCAAGTATTTATTGAGTGCTTTGGTAAAAAAATGCATGTTGTTGATGCAGAATTTTTGAAGGAAGTCATAGCTAGTCTAGTAGAAAACATCATGGGAAAACATGACTTAATTAAGAACATTTTAATAAAAGCAGCGATTAAGGTGTGTAAGCAACATTAATTAGCATAAATTTAATAGGCAACTTTGAATTGAGTGGAAGAGAACTACTGAGGCTGAGGCACTGTTATTCTTTGATTTTCAGTAATGTTTTTGTATGTTAACTGAACAGGGCACTTGTTTTCAGTCCTTCAAATCTAGGTGGGTTTTTTTGTGGTGTGGTTTTTTTTTTTTTTTAATGTCACTCAAGAGGGAATTCACCTCCACAAGAGGGGAAAAAAGTTTCATCTTCAAAGCTGAAACTTCTACAGTGATCATTTCATTGCCAAAGACAATGTGCTTACAGTTCTTGAATCTTTATTTCTGGAAATTAACCTCTGTTTCTTACAGGCTGCACGTGAAACTTGCAGGAAATTCTTGTATGAAGAGAATGGTGAAAGAGTCATTATGGTAACTGATCCCCCATTTGGAGGTTTAGTGGAAGCACTGGCTTCTAGTTTTAAAAAACTGATGGCAATGTGGAAGGAGACAGAAAAAGAAGGTAGGTATTACAGCCAGATAGGTGGGTTGTGCTGTAACATCACTTTAAGGAAAAAGGACCTGTTTATAAGTGTATGATTCTTGTTACTCAGGTCAGTGTGAGCACACTCATGTTATAATTTCTAAAGATGAAATACCATATATCTAATTTACTCTCCTGATATTTTTAGTTCAGTGTTGCCCAGTTCTCAAAGTCTGTCTTAAAAACTTTTCCCATTTTTTTACAAATCTACTGTGCAATTAAAATGGACTTTAAAGGTAGAGAAAAATAAGCTATCAAACCAGTACCATTTCTTAGCAACCTAAGCTGGTATCTACAGTTTAGTTACATGGCACTCACATCTCCACATGTAAAATATGCCAAAACTTTCTGTTGCCTAAGAGAACGAATTGTTCTGCCCAACATGATGTAGATATCCATGTTTATGTATTTGGAATGTTCACTGTAAATTTGTCATGCTGCATGTACTATGTTTTTCTCCTATGTACACCAAAGTCTTTTCATTACTAGGTCATGACAACAAAGAGATGCCCATGTTCTGGATATTTCCATACTTCTTTGAGTCTCGTATTCTTGACTTTTTCCCAAGCTTCAGTATGATGGATTACCAGGTATGGCTGAATCCAGTGTATCTGCCAAATACCAGTTGTGTGCAATGTGAACACGAATTTGAGTGAAAGCAGGTACAATGGCAGCGCTTCTCTGTAGCTGGCCCTTGCTCATGTGAAGCTTGGATTCTGTATTTCTATTAGTCATATCTGTGATAACTTTATCATGTTCCTGTTATGTATCTAACTCATCTGTCATTTATCCATGAACTTGTTTGTTCTGCCAGGCTTTCAGTGTAGCAAAATTTGTTCTAATTCTGACAAGTGCTTGTTGCAGAGGTGAGAGGTAACTTGATGAAGAGTATTTAATTTTTCACAGATGTTGAAATGTTAGTGGGTAGTGCCCAGCCCTGGTTAAAAAAAAATATATATATATTAAAAAAAAAATGGTCGTTCATCTCCAAAACTGCTGGGATCGGAGTTACAATGATGGAAAAATCTGGAATTACTTAATAAGTGAACTTGTTAGTGATAAAGCAATAATCTGGCATCAGCTTCTTCAATATTGTGTCCATTCTCTGCATAGTTGAAGCTCACGTACTTCAGTGTGTTTTGAGAGCTCAGTCATGGGTATTCATGATGCTAAAGGTTTATTTTTTCATTTAACAGCTCTGCATGAATTTTGACATTGATGTTCTGAACAATGTATTTGTGTCTTATACAACAGAAATTTGTTGAAGGGAATTCAAAACTCATGCTAGGCTAGACCCTGCATTCCTGCCAGTGTTCAGAGCTGAGAATTTTTGTGACAAGTCTCTGAAGGCATTGCTGGAAAAAGCAGTGCTAATTGGATTTGCAACTTTGTAATTATTCTGAGATAGGTTAAGATGTCACCACTTGTACTGACAAACCGAACAGTATAGATCCTTTTTTTTTTTAATAGGTTGCTCTTGTAAACAACTGCAATGTTATCTTAGGTATCCCATGCAAATGAGCAAAAAGGAATAAGTAAAATATGATTATTGAAGTATTGTGAGTCTAGCCTAATACTATGTTTGCACAAATTTACAAGTAAATGACACAAAAAACTTGATGTAGAATTTGTAATCTTACTTGGGGTTAGAGTCTTTTGTATAAACATGTACATTTCATAAGGCACATATAAAGGTAATAAATATGTAAATAGCTCTGCCTGTGCTTAGCATTCAGTTTAAGACTCTTTTTTATGGTTTTATTTTTCTAGGTAGACTATGATAATCATGCACTGTATAAACATGGCAAGACAGGTCGTAGACAGTCTCCTGTCCGTATTTTCACGAACCTTACCCCAAGCATGATTGTGCTTCCTGAAGAAGAGGGATATAGGTAAGATGTATTAATGCTCAGGTGACTTTTAAGAGTGTCTTTGTTCTTAATTAGGGCATAAAATCTCCAAAGGAGTTTGGGATGGTGCTGTTCAGTATTATCTTGCCTAAGTTGGATGCCAGGCTTAAGAGCACATTTTTCTGTCTCATTCTTAAGTTGCGTATTATATAAACAATGTATAGGATAGCTGAAATGTCTAAAAAGACATTTATATTTTCCAGTGTGGAATGATGAGATTCCTCATTTTGTCTGTGGGGAATATTGTCTACATCTACAAGAGAGATTTACAGCTGTATCTGATAATCCGCTGTTAAGACAGTAGTTAAATGAACACTAAGAGAAGCATCGAGTACAGAGAATTTAGTTTCATTTACTACTGACACTGTTGATATAATTTGACTTCAAGCACCTGAATTTTACTATGTGGATGTACTTTATGTAAATGGCCTAAGTGGTTATTTATGCATCAGAGACATAATCTTTAATTCAACAGAGTGATTTTGCAGTCCTTATATTTGTTGTTAAGCTTGTATAAAATGAATTGTTTTGTGAGCAAATAGTGGACCAGTACATCTTTTTCCCCAGGTTTTGCACTGTATGTGAGCGATATGTTAGTTCTGGTAACCAGCACTGTGAGATATGCAATTCTTGTACATCAAAAGTAAGTATTTTCACTTCTTTCTGAATGGAAGTGTTAGAAGTAGTCAGATAACAACGTCTGCAGTACTTGCTTTGATAAAAACCTATTCTGATACTGAGTTCCATGGGAAACCCCCAGCAGTTCAGTTTCCTAAACTTATTATTACCTTCTCAGTACATCTTTCATAACTCACTGGGAATTAATTTCTCTTTCCCTAATTCCTTTGTGTTGGAAAGAGTACAGGACAAGTTTGCTACTTGCCGCTTAGACCAGAACTTACTCAGCTGTGGTCTGTTGACACATACATTTTTTCTTATGCTTTGAAGTTGTAGAACTTGCTAATTTCAAAATTTCATCTGTGGTTTTCAGAGATTCTTAGGACTTGTTTCTTAGTTACAGTCCTTCCTACAGAGGAGTTGTTCCTGTAAACAGTGGGGACCATACACGAGTAGATCTGTTTTAAGATGGAATCAGTGGGGGGATTTAATAAATAAAACCATTTATTTGCCTTTTGTAGGATGGCAGACGATGGAAACATTGTGTTCTTTGCAAGAGATGTGTAAAACCCTGTAAGTACAAAAAAAAATTTTCTAAATAAAAGTTCAGTTAGTCCAAAGAAACTGAGATTCTAAACCAGAAGAGAAAATATTTTGTGATAGACGTAAAATGTAGTAATTCAGAAGACATAGAATAAAGGAAAAGTCTTAATTTCACAGAAGTTGCTATTCTTTAGTTTAAGTGTACTTGCACTGTGTGGAAATGTAATAAATTCTTGTCAAGGCACACTAAATCCCATTTATATTTATTACGGGAAAACTGAAATATTTCCATTTGTCTTATAAGTGTTTCCTTATTTTATAAACTTTGAATTTCATAAACAAGTAGGCAATTACTAAAATGTTTGAGAGATCATGATAAAATTATGTTTCATGTGCAAATTTAGTTGTAATTATAGCTCTGTATAAATAGATGAAGCAGGCATTTTTGTTACTGTTACAAAAATCACAATTTGTAAGTACATTAAAACATTTGGACTATTTTTCTTTTTAAGACCACACACAGGATGATAGTTCTAATGCCAAAATAATTCGCACATAATTGCACTGTATGTCTAGTAATGTGATAAGGGACCAGAAAATGACTCCATCCATCTCTGTAAAGCTAATCCAGAATTAAAAACCTGGTATTGTGGCCTATATTTAAAGCTTAGTTTCAGAATGTTAATTCTAAACCTTTCCAAGACCATAAATCATGTTATGTATTTTGCAGCTTGGTTTCACTGTAACAATTGCAACTGCTGCACTCTTCAAAAGCACAGTTGTGAGAAGACTCACGTTGGCTGTTTCGTTTGTGGCAAGGCAGGTCACAAGCGCAGTGCCTGTCCCAGTCTCTCCCGCACCAGAACAGCTTGTCAGTAAGTGTGATATTCCATTAATGCAGTAATATACAGCATTCAGATGAGATGAGATCTTATGTCATGGAATCAATTCAGAAAGAGATGATTTTTAGCTTTAGATGCTGATGTCAGTTTCACTATTGCCCACTTGCTGCATTGCTGGAGAGTATAGACTGAAGCGAGGGTGTGATAAAAGGCAGGTCACTTACTGGGGCTCCCAATTCCCCATCTGTGGGTTTTCTTTCAAAACTGACTTTAATGGATGGCATACTTGGTGACTGGTGCATGGAGCTCTGTCAAGACGACTGAAAATTGAAGTAATAGAATACTTTTATCTCCTTTGAATTCCTCATGAAAGGGCAGAGAAAAGAGTCACTATAATGGTTTTATTGCTCCCTGTCTCTTTTGCTTTGTTGTAGCATATTCTGCTTTTTTCCTTCTGGTATTTCATGTGCTTTTTGTAGTATGATCTAACTCTCCGCCATTAATGAGGGTCACACTGAATGCTTGTATTCTTCCATGATTGTCCTTTTGTAACATACAAAGCAACACTGTACAGATACCTGTATGTATCAGAGAGCCAAGTAAATGGTGTGTGGTTGTCTTCAGATGGAACTAACTGAAAAGAGGAAAGGGGATTTGCTAAGAGATGATCCAGCAGATGGCTCAGTCTTTCCAGTTCAGGAAAATTGGTTGCACTTTTATAAATTCCTCTCCAGAGTAATGGGGTTTTCTGTGATTCTGGACTTGAATGGCTGTAGCAGTGGAAGTGCAAATCTTCCCTCCCAAAAGCTGTACCTATGTTACACAGTGAGACTCAGACAATTACCCTCTTGGATCAGTATCCAGAGACTCACCAGGTGCCTGCTGGATGGTAGACGGGTACAGCTGTATTGCCTTGTGTCCTACTGATACTAAACTGGGTTTTGCTTAGGGAGTATTAGACACAAAAGATAGCAGTGTTTCATTTTATATATCTCTCATAAAAATTCCCTCTCTTAATGTTTCTTTTTCCTTTGCTAAAAAAATTTAAAAGGATGCTAAAAGAAATTCATGAAACTTCATCTGTTTCTCCTGTCAAGGAAGGTACTACTGTCTGGTACAACTACTGTCAGTTGTACCAGAATGGTTTAGCACTTTCAGGCCATCAGTTAGATTTTTTGCTGATTCATTGCAGAAGATAACTTAGATCTCTTTTTCTAACAAAAATTTTGTATGTTTTGTTATAATTATTCAACGTTTTGCATTATGACATCTTTTGTCAGAGACAGAAAACAATCCACTTGCTAGTTGTACTTAGGTCCTGTACTAATTCCAGGATGCTTCCTAATGGTGTTAAACTTTACGTACTTTCTTCTAAGTCTTTCTATTATATATTCATGCATTATATATTTAGCATGAAACTATGTATGTGCTTTTTTGTACTTGGTGAGTTTCTCGTTTTCAATATCTGCTTAAATTTAAATGCTGAATAAATACATAAAATGAAAGTATAATGGCAGTAAAGTGGACAGTTTTGGGAAGTTGAAATACCATAACATTTCAAGATGGAATATTCCTTGTACTTTTTGTGACAGTACTTCACATAGTGCCACAACATTTATATACTTATTTAAAATACCAGCAGATATATTTGTACAGAGAAGTGTGTTCTTCATTTTATTCTAATCTCTATGTTCCTTTTTTGCTTTACAGACCTGACAAGAAGAAAGGGCAGAAGACTCGAAAGAGAGTAAAGATGGGTATTTGTAAAAGATTAGCTATGAAACATGCCATATTCTCTAAGAGGAAAGTAAAGAAAAAGAAAAAAAAGACATGACTTTTCTTGCTGCTACATAGTTGCTAATTAATTTTTTTATTGACAGCTTTCTGTTTCATTTTCTAAAAGTGTAAATGCTAACATCCAAAATAAAACCTGACTGAATGAAAAGTGACAGTTCCTTTATTATACATCATTACTAGTACAAAAAAAAAAAAATCCCCAAAACAACTAAGTGAACTACCACAGCCCTTACCATGTGTTTGTATAATGTGATAATTTTGTAATTAGGATTAGCTATTTATCTGATTCGGTGGGTATTGGACGTTAAGGGGAGTACTGCCGAGAGGTCAGGTACTAGCGGACGCTCTGGTTTTGTGTTGGTATTGGAGGACATGGGGCAAGGGAGAAAGTGAGGGTAGGGTATGGGAAGGCACGAATTCTAGGAGTTCAAGCTCTGTTAGTTACAGTCTTCTCCCAGGACGGCTTGTGATTTTTTAAAAATTTCTTTCCAAATGGAAAAGGGGATTAAAAAAATAGTACTTTATTTAGTACTAAATAGTACTTAGTAAGCGGGCGGAGCGGGAAGAGCCTGAACTGCCCCCGCGCGCCCGCCCGGGCTCGGCGCTGCGGCGGCCCCGCTGTTGAGGCCCGCGTCGCTCCGAGATCACTTCCACGGCTGCCGAGGCCCGCCCCGCCCCGCCCCGCTCCNCCGGAATCTCCCGCCCCGCTCCTTGCCGCGGCGGGAAGCACCGCCCCCGGAAGCGGGAGTAGAGGCCCTGCGGGTCCCGGCGGAGCCCCGCAGCCATGCCCGCCTTCAGGCAGGTGGGCGAGAAGCAGCTGCCGCAGGAGGTCGTGTTCATGTCCTGGTCCCCCAAAAGGGACCTCATCGCCCTGGCCAACCGAGCGGGGGAGGTGAGTGCGGGGGCCGGGGAAGGAGAGCACGGGAGGGACGGGCCCTACCTCTCCCTGCAGGCCGAGATGCCTTTGCTGTTACTCGGGGCATGTTTCTTGTAAGCCTGGCCAAGCATTTAGGAATAGCAATTTTTTTAAATCAAGCTTCTTAGTACTTACTGCCCCTTCACTTTTTGCATTCTAATTTCCGAACAAATTAATGTGTGATGCTCTTGTTGCTTGTGTTTGTGGGATTTTAAAGTGCATGAAAGTTCCTGTTTAAATTAAATCTACTTTTGAGTACCTTTTCCCCTGGAACTGCAGTATGTGATCATGCATGAAGACAAGACTTGTGCTTTCGAGCTGTCTGAGAGGCGATGGGTAACCCCTGTTGGTTAGGCGCTTGTATTCTTATGCAAGGCTCAGCTTATTTCTCTGTATTGCTGTAAACTGTATGCTGCCTTCTAAAAGAATATAGGAGTGAATCATCTGCTAGAGGAGAAGGTGGTGGTTAAGACACAGGCGTTAAAAACGGAAAAAACTCCGTGCATCTTGGACTGATTTACAGACTTTTATTAATGGGAAAATGTGGTTTAAGTTTGTCTTTAATGCATTTGCTTTGTAGGTTTTACTTCATCGGCTTGCAAACTTTCAAAGAGTGTGGAGTTTGCCTCCAAATGAAAATACAGGAAAAGAAGTGACTGCTCTTGCTTGGAGACCAGATGGCAAAAGTAATGTCAAGTATATGGGGTGATATGGTGCAATAAAGTCCCATGGGAAATCATGAATGATGATACCTCTCATCTGTGAAGGAAATTTTCAAGTAAACTGTGTTTGAAGAGAAGGATGGCTTAATTTTATGTAGGTTCATTCACAGTAATAGAGAGGTTAACAACGCTGAATGCAATTGCAAGAAAGATTTGTAAGCCAGATTTATGTCCCAAATGCTGCTTTTCAGGATATAGCAAAATTTCAACCTCCTAACTAAACAGGACATTTTGTATGAACTACAAAGTTTATTGGGAGAGAAAGAAGCTGTCTGATCAGGATTGATTGAAGAACTTAGCTTGCTTATTATAGGCAAAATGTCATAGGCTAAAATTGCTCTGATTATAGACCAGAGAAGAAATAAAAAAGTCTTTCCCTTATTAACAGCAATAATGTTGAATTTAGTAGCTTAATAAACTTATGCCAGAAATCAGTTAATTTTTAATTCACTGGAGGTGGGAGAATGGGAACAATCTTCTTCCATGACATGTGGATAAAAATTACCTATATTGTTTTATGATATCATCTGAAGAGTTTAAGAAACTTCTTTTTAAGCTGATTACCTGTGATTACAAGGAAGTAAGTACAGAAGCCTCTGCCTGCTGTTTGCTATTATGGATGAAGAAAGTTGGGAAGAAGTGATGCGGAAGTTGCTCAGCAACTCCTGATTTGTGTTTTGTTGCAATAAAACCCAAACTTTTCTGGCGGACAGGCTTTATATATAATATTGGACTCAAGTCTGCAAAATTGAAAGCCTCTACTTTATCAGAACTATTGTTTGAAGTGTTAGAAGCATGTTCAGTTCAATGTATAGGTAAAAAATTGTGAAATCAGGCCTTTGCCTTAAATTTATGACCTAAAACATGACAGGAGTTCAAACTTTCGCTACAATAAGTAGATTTCAAATGAGAGTTTGGAAGGACTGTAAACAGACAAAGAAAAGCGTCCAGTAGTTGGCTTTGAAGGTACATTGTTTTCTAGGTCAGTGTGAAATACAGAGTTTTGCACGTTGGTTATTTATACATTTTACTTGTCTTTCCTCTAGTTTTGGCTTTTGGCCTTGCTGATACCAAGCGGATTATTCTGTGTGATGTAGAAAAACCTGAAAGCTTGCACTCCTTCTCCGTGGACTTAAGTATTACATACATGAACTGGATGGAAGTAACTGAGGAAAGCAGGTGAGTGACAAAGAAGTAAATCACAGGCTATGTAATGCCACCTTACTGATAATTTATACTTGGAATGTTACAAGCAGTCACATAAAATAATACAGTATTCCATAGCTGGGGGGTTTTTTCACCACTTGGCTAAAATTTTCCTTTTTTTAGAATAGACACTTTTCATATGCGTATTTTTAGTTCTGGTATCTTAGTCTTGTGGTTCTTTAGGTTGTACATTAAATTCCAGCATGATCTTGTGCTTCTCCCTCTTAAGAGCTGCTTAATCTAGTGTTAGCATGTACAGTCTGTCTTCTGATCCAGGTAGCTTCAATACCAATCAATTTGTTAAACTAATTATAATAATGTTACATTCATCTATTTTGTTAGAATAACTATTCTATATAAATCCTTCTTCTCTGTTTTCAAGATCTTTATTTTGGTGTTTACATCTTTCATGTTGGTTCTTTGGTGTTACATCCAATTCCATTGGCAATTCTGTTGTTCAGGAAGTCAGATTATCCCGTGACCATGAACTCTGTGTGATTAAAGAGTTCTCAGCAGCACTTGTGAGCTGAGATCGTGGTCCCTATTTCTGTTGTCTTAAAGATGTCTCTGATTTGCAACTTATGGCAGTGCAAGAACATAATTAAATAAAACATTCATTTAAAGGAGGAAGATGGTGTAAGCTCCTGATTTGAGGATTTCCTCCCTCATCTCTAGTAAGCATCAGTCTTAAAACAGCAAGAAAATAACTGTCTTAAATCACTCTAATATTCTCCTGGTGGGTATAGGCTTCACTTATGGGGAATCTCATCCTTCTGACATATCTGAGATGTGATGTTAGGTATTGTGCTTTGATCTTCCTCTCACTGCAGTGTGGCTTTAGCTGTTTTGAGGTGTGGGTAGGTTGTACTGCAGGTTTGGAGAGAGTTTAAACAGAAAGCCTCTGACAGTAACTGCATTACAGGTAGTGACGGATTTGGTGTCAAGCCTCTGCGCCAGCAGATACAAACTTTATTCACTGGAAATAAAAAAAGATTTTCAGTTCTTTTATTAATTTGGTCACTTGATAAATTATTAAAGGTCCTATAAAGGATTATGCTCTGATACTTCTAATTTCAATATACATAATGTATTGAATATATGCTCTAACTTTGGAGTTAAAAAGAAAGTCTTCTCATTTTTACAGCTTGTGTAATAAAGACTATTACTTCTTTTTCAGTGTTCTCACTTCTTTTTACAATGCTGAGGATGAATCAAACCTCCTTTTGCCTAAATTACCTGCACTACCAAAAAAGTAAGTGTTACACTAATAAGCTTGAGAAGATACCATTTTTCATTTGTTTTTGTTATTTCAGTTATTCATCTTTAATGGCCTGCACATGTCTGATCATTGTTACTGAGAGTAATTATTTTGTTTTCAGCTACAGTACCACTGCAAAAATTTTCAGGTAAGAAATTGTCATGTTACAACTATTTTTTCGTTTTATTTTGTTTTCTGGTATTGAGACAGGCTATGTAAGCCCTAATCACACATTTTGTATTTTCAGTGAAGAAAAGTCAGATGAGATTATGAAGCTTCTGGGTGATGTCAGGTAAATTCTGTCTGTGGGTTGTTGTTGGTTGAGGTTTTTTGTTTGGATACTTTTTTAAAAGCATAAAATAATGGATAAATGAGTTTACTTTTAAGTTATTCATAATTTTTTTTAAAGTCTCAGAGAAATTATATGGAATGTCTGGTTTTTTTAATGTACAAAGATAAAGTTCAAAGAATATATTAAAGTTTCCATCAGTTTACACCTTTTCCTCTCAGTGTAGAGGGGTTTGTAAGGCACTTTAGGCACTTTATCAGCAACTGCTGTTGGTGTCATATCTTCTTTTTCTTAGAAGATTTCTTGCGGTGCATTTGAAGGCTGGTTTGTGTTAGAATGTTCTTGTTTAGTTAGAATGGTCTTGGAGGCATTTGTGGATGCTTGTTCTATACGGAGAATTCTTGGGGATTTGTATGAGTGTGACAAATCTAAACTTGAAAGTAGCTCTGAAACTAGCTGTAGTAAGTGAGCAAAACACAGACCTGTCTGTCCCAGACTCTATTCTTTGAACTGGGTTTCTGTTTCTGATGCTGTTGTTACTTCTCTGGCTGCTATTGCTGCTGCATCCATTTCAGATGTTTATTGCCTTTGAGGTTTTGCTGTGCAATGCCACTGATTGACTGTGGCAAACTTACTCTGCATATAGTCAGGATAAGCTCAAAGTAGCTTGTAAGAATGCTTGCAGCCTGTATTGGTTAAGGGGACTGTTGCTAGAAACGTGTTACTTTTAGTGAAAAGGAACTCTGTGACTAAACTGTGCTATTTTTTCCCCATTCTCTCAGTTAATGTAGTAATTGAAACTCTTAATGTAAATGTTAGAGGAAGGTTTTATCAATAAAATCCAAGCCAATTTGTTTGTTTGCTTTTAAATTTCTTGGATCGTGGAAGGTAGGACAGTATTTCTTTTTGTGCAGTGATTCTTTAGAGGAACGTTATTAAAGGGCTGGAATTTAAATATTAAGAAGGATATCTGTGTGCATTCAAATTTCTTTCAGTATGCTTATCAACACATTCTTCTATTTTTATAGACTTAATGCTCTTGTCCTTGGTGGCAACTCAGGATTTATTGAGATTTATGCTTATGGAATGTTCAAGATTGCTACAGTAACTGGGGTACGTTTGGTTCCTTTCCATATTTTTTCTTCATAATATACCAAACTACACCTGAATTGAGTCAAAATTACATATGCTTACACATAAGTGAAAGTGGACTGCTGAGTTTTAAAGGAACTAATTGATTGGGCTGTTGGTTATCGATGGAAAGACATTGTAACTGGGAATTTTAACATCTTGTTTCAAAGTTCAATGTTAATACACAATAAAAAGAGCAGGTTTGCTCCTGAGCAGTAGCTGAAAACTACACTTTGTTTTTACATGTCATTGAACACAGTCGTCTTTATATGTCAGTGTGTTAGAGCAGTAAATATGTCTTTGAGGAAATGAAATGTTTTATTAACTTGTAAACTGGAATCTTTCAGGTGGCAGGTTCTTGTCGTGGACTATGTTTGTCTAGTGATTTGAAATCACTGTCAGTTATTACAGAGATACAAAGCTCTTCAGACAGTGAAGCAGAGATAACGTATTTTCAGGCAAGTAAACTAATTTTAAACTGTTTCTTAAAAGTAAAACTGCTTTTTAAATTACATTCTGGTTACGTTATTGCTTTCCCATTATTTGCAGAAAAAACACAGATTACCAGTTCCAGCCTTTCTGAAATTCACCCCAGTTTAGCTTTCAAATTTATGATGTTGACATGCAGTTTCACTGATGAGACTGACAATGGTGATCTGAGGCTTTCTTTTAAAATACTACTTTTAGAATAATATTAATTTATTCAATTACAGTTACAGTGGTTCAGATTTTCTTCATTCTGCACACAAAGGCATAACAGCAATGGTTTTGATTATCCTATCTATCCAGAACAGTCATCCTTAAAACTATTACTGTTAGAACTCCAAAATGTGGAACCTTATCAGGAGTTTTTATGGATGTTATTAAAAATAGTTATTGCTTCTTTGAATTAAATATATTTTCCTCTTAAAATCAACCTTAAGGAAATGAGAACTGAGAGATTTCCTTTGGGTCCTTCCAATCTGTCTTTTTATTTCTGTAATCTATATATTGTTAAAAGACAAATCATCTGTTAACTGTTGCTTGTTTCGTTTGTTATAGTTGGACACTAGTCTGTTATCAAGTTACTTACCTGAGGTAACTCGAATGGCCCGGAAGTTTACTCACATTTCAACTCTGTTACAGGTACAGTTGTGTTACACCATCCTTTTAGTCTTGTGATTCTTGCAGGCTTTGACAGTCTAATCCAAGTGAAATAAATGTTTTCTGGTAAGAAGTTTGAGTTAGTTTTAAATAAATGTAGAGCTCCAACTTGGAATTTGATAATAATTTTTATATAAGATGTACAGTATATCTTCCCTTTGTATTGTAACATCCAATTTTTGAATGTGTTGTCAAAGGGAAGAAAGGAAATAATACTAATGCCACTTTCTGCATTACAGTATATAAAGTTGTCATTGACATGCATGTGTGAAGCATGGGAAGAAATACTGATGCAGATGGACTCACGACTAACAAAGTTTGTACAGGTACTGTAGGATTAACCATCCTTTTGGAAAAACACTTTTTGCAGTAGTTCTGTTGCTCTTGTTAGTCTACTGCATATCTTTATGTTTCAAGCATGATGCCTTCAGATAACAGTCTCTAAGTTCAGAGACAGCCTGGAATCTATTGTGTGTCAAGTGCTCTGATGCTGAAGGTATCTGTGTACAATCAAGCTTGATTACATTGTGATACTTTATTTTATTTACACTGAATTTTTAAAAAATCATAGCTTTCAGCTTGCCCTGCTGTTTATCAGTTGCTTTCTATTTAAGATTGTGCTCTTTGTACTTAAGTCATTGATAAACTGATTACTGTAATTGTTGAATAGCAACACTTACAACCTAGTTCAATAGAGCACATATAATTTTCCATGATTAAGATTCTCTTGGATTTGCTTAAATTTTGTGTTCATTGACCATGGCCAGAAGTTAATGAATCATGTAATTTATTTTTTTAAATAGATTCTTGGTGATGGCAAATTGCTTACGATTTTTATTGGGTAGTGCAATTGAAAATAACTTGAAATACTAAAAATTTTCAGTGATCAGTAGTGTGATTTCAACATGCAAGAATATGGGTGGGTTCTCTGAAATACTCTAATTGAAGTATTTGTGAGATAATTTGGTAGCCTGGATTTAATCTCTTCACCAATCTATTTCAATCATTTTGACTGACAGGAAAAGAATACAACCACTTCTGTTCAGGATGAGTTTATGCAGCTGTTGTTATGGGGCAAAGCAAGGTAGTTACTGTTGTTTTATCTGAGAATGCCTTTGCACTTGATGTTGAAACACAAAATTAAATGCCTGTTTGGTTCTCTTCCCTACCTTCTTCAGTCTGGAACTTCAGGCATTACTAATGAACCAACTGACAGTAAAGGTATGTTAATATTTTTTTAAACATACTAAACTAATCTATTCCAATATCTTTTAATCATTTTTATATTAACAAATATTATTATATGATTGTACTTCTTTGTTAACAGGGTTTAAAAAAACTTGGTCAGTCCATAGAGTCTTCCTATTCCAGTATACAGAAGTTGGTTATAAGTCATTTGCAGAGGTAAGTCACAGAATTTCCAATGAATTATAGATTAAATGGCATATAATATGCTCTGCTGAAAGACAATATGCTGTATTGGTGGTGCTTTCTATGTAGGTGTGCTGCTTTGGAGACTGTGATCATGGCAAAACTTATTATTTTAGTTTTGCATAGTAGAGAACTATTGACGTATTTTGAACAATCTCCGTGATACATCACCTGTAAATTGGTGCCTGGTGTGTTTTATAGGATCTATGCAAAATATTCGTGCTAACTTTATGTGGTGGTTAAAATCATTGGGACAATATTTGCTTTTCTCTGAAGTGATACCTTACCTCTTGTTCATGTCAGACTACCTTGTGAAACTTTGCACTTCTTGCATTAAATGATAAAAATGTAGCATACAACAGAACACTGAATTTCCAGAGGGTGAATAAAAAATTATACTTTTTTCCTCTGCCTTCCTAGTGGCTCTGAGGCACTGCTGTACCACTTGAGTGAATTGAAAGGAATGGCTTTATGGAAACAAAAATATGAGTCTCTGGGATTAGATGCATCTGGAATTGATGGTACAGTAGTGTGTGTGCTACCTACCTGCTTTGATTTCACTTTTGAAAGCTTAATAATAATGGTTAGCTTTTTTTGCAGAGGCTATTACTGCTGTTGGTTCTTTCATCCTGAAGGCAAATGAGCTGCTTCAGTAAGTATAAAGTCTGGAGAGTCTGAAAAACATTCCTATTCAGTCTTGTATTGAAGGAGATGGATGTGGCTGAGAATAGAGGAGGGTGGGAGAGCAAGACTCTTCTTTCTGCTTTTATCTTGTCTCACTGCATGTCAGACTCATACCACAAGAGTAGTCTTACTTAAAATGTTGCATTGGGCATTTTGAAAAAAACTGATAGTGCTTGCAGGCCCTTCTGTGGTGAAGATGACACTTAAGCCTGGAGCAGCTTGTGACATTCAGATTTTGTAATTTCTTTTCTTGTTTCTTGTTTAGAGTTATCGACAGTAGTATGAAAAACTTCAAGGCATTTTTTCGATGGCTATATGTTGGTAAGATTGGTGACATAGTAATCATCCAGTATCTGTTTTATATTGAAAGCACTGAAATGCAGGCAAGTAATTAGACCAGTCGTAGTTATAACCATCTATTTTTTTCTGTCATAGAAAATTTCTGGGCATGTTAAGGGGTATAGTTGATGAGGCAAGAGTAATTATAATATTAAACACAGATTATAAATTTGGTGGTTCTCAATTAAACTTAGTGTATGTAGAGTGGGTACTGTATATACTTGACCTGTAATGCTGCTCCAAACTGTGTTCTGCTTCATGAGCAATTTGCTGGTCTTGATTTGGAGACAAATAAAGGACTGTTTTTTAGTCTTAGTTTGAAGTATAGCCTAATTCTCTTTTATGCTGTTACTTGTTGTTTTCTCCTGTGACAGCCTAGTTACTTGTAAGGTTCTGCACAGATGTAAACAGTCCCTGAATGTCCAGATGCACTTAGTAGCCACCTTCAGTTGTGTCTGGGTAGCTGCAGAGAAAATGTTAAAAGAAGTGCAGAAAACTGTATTTTAGCTTGCTTTTTTTTATAAAGTGTTTATGAGCAAGTTCATAACTTCTATTTGATCATTTTAGAACTACTTTACAAGACCTAAGCAGATACTGTAAAACCACCAGATATGCAGTGTTAGCACTTACTAGCAGGAATATAATAGTTCTAACTAGAAAAATTGCAGAAAGCAGAACTATTAGAGCTCTCGGTCATAATGGTCACTGTGTTTGGTTTCAAACTAAACAGAGAACTTTATCCAAGCCTTGCTGATTTAAAATTACTCCTGTGCAATTCTCTTAAAACACATTATTCTGAGCATGACGGTTTTCATGTATTTTACATATATCCATTTTACTACTCTTAGTATGGACATGAACAAATTCTTATGAGTCCTTTTCATAATAATTTTGTCTCAGTCTCAAACAGGGTAGAATGCAGTTGGAAGAGATTAAAGATACAAATTCTTCAAAATTTGTAATGTAAGCTAGTGGGACTAGTGAGACTTAATTTCAGTCTCAATTTGTAATTCTTCATTCCAGACTCTTCTGCTTCTGATGAATGAGTCTTTTCTAACAGCAGTGTCTTATTGCATAGACATGAAAAATTAAGAGTATTATGAAAACAGTATTAATGCAATGAGAACATAATTCTTCCCTCAGCCATGTTGAGGATGTCAGAAGATCATGTGCTTCCAGAGCTGAACAAGGTAATAGTAATGTTTTCTGAAAAATGCTGATATCCTCTATATTCTGCTCAACTTGAAAGCAGAATTAAAGGTTTCTTTTTGTTCCAGAACTTAAAGGATAGTATTTGTGTCATTTTTTTGAGAAAGTTGATGCCTGCCCATTCACACTAACACGCTGTTGTGCATGAATTACTTTTTCTATTTTCTTTGTTAACACTACTGTATTTAGTATATTGTGTATGCAAGGCCTCTGTATAGCAGCCCTTTATATGCCCTAAGTGATAAAGTTAACCACAGTGAGATTTTGATGTCTTTATTGATACCCCAGTAGAAGAGAGGGAATATATAATAACACAACAATATAATAATATAGTAATACCTGCATTGGCTTTGCAGCCACCATCACACTGCCCTCACTTGAGGGCAGAGGTACCTTCCAGAAATAGATAGGCTGGAGGAATGGACAGGTAGGGACCGCCTGCAGTTCATCAAGGACCAAATGCGAGGTTCTGTTGTGGGGTGGGTTAACCCCCTGTGACTGCACAGCTGGAGCCCATGTGGCTGGGAAGATGTCAGCTCTGCCAAGATGATGTGGAAATCACTGGATGCAGGCTGGGCATGAGCCAGCAGTGTGCCCTGATAAAAGTGGGCAGGGGTGACCAGGGCTGTAGTAATAAGAGCATGGCCAGGAGGTCAGGGGAAGTAGTTACTGTCTGTATTTAGCACTTGTCAGATTGCATTTCCAGTTTGGGACCATCCTGTACAAGACAAACAAGAATGGTCTAGGATGAGTTCAGCAGAGCACTCCCAAGCAAGTTGGAGGCTGGAACATTTTGTCTGTGAGCACAGGCTGAGGAAGCTGTGCTTGTGCAGCCTATAGAATTTGTGTTCTGTGCTCATTGAAATGTATTTCTTACCCTTTGCTTTTGTCACTGTTTTTTTTTCTTTTAGATGACTCAAAAAGATATCACATTTGTTGCTGACTTTCTTACTGAGCACTTCAATGAGGTAAGTGATACTGGTTTTCCAAGTACATCATTTGACTGTATTTTTGCTGACAAGACCTGAGTCTGAAAAATGTTAGAATAGAATAATTTGATCATCTTTTTGTTCACTACTTCTCATTAACTTTGTGTTTAAATAATGCGTTTGTTTGCTTTATTTTTTTAGGCACCAGAACTTTACAATCGTAAAGGAAAATACTTCAATGTGGAGAGAGTTGGCCAGGTAAAGAACTAAGGAATAAATGCAAAAAGAATAAATGAGAAAATCCTTAGATAGAGAAGTTTTTAAAGCTGTGTCCACTTTTCTTCCCTGGCCCTTTTGCTCTGTGTTGCACATACCAGTAATGGTAAAAGAGAATATTTTAATTGTTTCCCCTTATTATTAGGAAAATGAGAGTTTAAAACCATGCCTTGTAGTTTCACCTTATACATGCTGTATTTTTAGGAAAAGACAAAAACATTTTGCGGCAGTAGTAAAACTGTGAAAGCCAGCTTCAGTAAAACTGATATGCTTGTTGTCTTTATGGCATTAAGCACTGGATTTCAAAACATTTGTGCTCAGACTTGATTTAAAAATCAGTTTCTTAGGGAAATATTGCCACGTAGTTGATTTTTCTTACTGTTTCTAGATGGGGTGGAATATTTAGTTTTAAGGCTATGGCATGTTAATTTAACAAGAAGTGTTTAATATACTCGCTAGGGGCAATAGTGAAGGTGACTTCTAATGTTCCCTATTCTTAAATTGCAGTCTTAAAAATGTGTTTCTTTTCTAGTACTTGAAAGATGAAGATGATGACCTTGTATCACCACCTAATACAGAGGGAAACCAATGGTTTAACTGTCTGAAAGATAGTACTCATCTTAAAGGTAGTGTGCTTTCTTACAAGAAGTGAATGCAAGATCTATGTAGAATGTACCAAATGTAGAAGACTAATCTTTTTTCATGCTTACGAGTTACTTCTGTAGTGTTACTCATTGATCTTTGAGTAGAATAAAATAAATGGGCCTTGTTATTTTGCAGAGGGTTTATGTAGCTGCTTACCCAGTTAATTACCATTTTCTGGAAATTGGGAGTTCCCCATCTTTTCTGTGCCGGTCCCAGAAGTGTTGGCTTGGAAGGAATCCCAGAAGATGTCTATTTTAGGATATCTTAATTCCAGTTCAAGAAAGTAATAGTTATGCTTAGATTATACCTGGGGGAAGTGTCCTAACTTGTTCTTTTTTGCTGGAGTCTGAGACTGTTTTGTTAATTAGTGGTGAAAAAGAAGTAAGAGACTATAATGAGCAGATGGTGAAAATTATTCTACTTTAACTTTAGAAACCATAGACTGTAAAATCTTGACAGCATAAACTGTGATGTAATAGAATTTGCCAGAGTTGCCTTTTTCTGCCTACTTAATTCAATAAAAAGGGGGGAAATGGTAGAATTTGTGTTTGGAAAATAATCTTTAGAAAATCTGGTTTTAGAGATAATAATGGTGTCATATGTTTTTATAGAGATAAAAGCATTTTTTAAATTAACTTTATCTGTTTACAGAAAGCCCACTTCTGTTTCCCTACTATCCTGAGAAATCACTGCATTTTGTCAAAAGGCAAATGGAAGGGGTCATTGATCAGTGTTTACAAAAGCCAGCAGTAAGTTCAGTTTTTATAAATGATAACTTTCTTTTAGGGATAGTAGTCAACTGAAGGTAGCAGTTATGCTTAGCAAGGCCTGAAGCTTTAATCTTTGCCTTTTTGTGCCTACAACTTGGGTATAGTCCAATTTCACCACTGCTGGGATGTCTCAAGCCTTTGGTTAGGGGAAGCATAATGGGGGATTTTTTTATTTAGCATATTCTGTTCCCACATTATTGGGATCTGGTTTTAATATTAATTATGTGTATGTGCTGTGCACCAGATAACTGTGTTAGTTGGCAATATATTAGTCTATAATGAAGAAACATGAAACAAGTGTATGAAGTGACAGTGTTTGCATTAGGGATGTTTATTCCAGGATAAATATGGGTGGATTTTTCTTTCAGATGTACTCAGAGGTTGTTGGTTGGTTGGGGTTTTTTATCTTAAAAACATGTATAATTATGAATAATTGCCTGTATTTTATGGCCTATTTTTATTATATTTGTTAGGATGTAATTGGAAAGTCAGTTCATCAAGCAGCCTGCATGTCTCTCTACAAAATTTCTCAAAGGTATTTCTTTACTAAAAGCAACCAAAGAAATGTGCAACTAAAACTCATGCATGAGTAGCATTTTATAAACTGTTTTGTCTTTCCTTTACAGTGAAGATTCCACACCTCAGTTATTTAAATTACCATTTCTGTAAGTATGCTGCTATTCCTTGTTCCTTGTAGTTTACCAGTTATTAAAACTTGATCTAAATTTTGATTTCTTCCCCCACATTGCAGGTGGAACGACAAAACATCTAATTTACATTATGTTCTCTTCACCATGTTAGAAAATTCTATTTCTAAAATACACATTTTGAGGAGACATACTGATACTTCCAGGTAAGATAAAAGGAGGGAAAAAGTAGTGTGTGAGCTTTGCCACGTTTGTACAAAGACAGTTACAATTTAAATCTATTTGTAAAAATAAGGAATGAGCACCATGAATACAGTCTTTCTTGGATACTGGAGAAAATGAGGAATGCATTAGAAGTGCAGCAGGAAACTGCAGCAGAAGTTTGTATTGTAGTAGACTCAGAAAATCTAATCTCAAGACCCAAGATGGTTCTGGGATAAGGAGAAAATCAGGCTCCATTAGATTGCTCCTTCCAGAATTACTTATTTGTGCAAACCTCTGAAAAATTACAGGGAATCCCACTTCCAGTATTGCTTTGTGTTACTGTAAATAGTATTCTTTGATTACCTTCTTACAGTCTGTAATTTAATACTTTTAGAAATATGGGGACTGCACTCACAGGTGCATCAAATAGAATGCATCTCTGAGGTGTGGATCTGTGTACCTTCAGGAGTTTCTGTGTCCTCAGTGTGATTTGTCACAGTGTGGTTGTGCTGATACAACTGTTCAAGCTGCATTCTGTTTGTGGGGTGGCTGAAATGAGCTGGGTTTAAAAACAACAAAAACTCCTTCTCTCTGTAAAATACTGATTTTTATAATCTATGTCATTTAATTTGAGGAGACAATGAACTGTGATGGGGTGGGAATTCGTAAAGCAATTTTACTGCTAAGGAAAGCATATGGTAAAACTATCTTTTGTGTTTCCAGTTGACAGCTGCTGATGACAGAATTACTGCCCTGTGGTGACTTCTAGTTCCTCCCTCATTGATACCTAAAACAATCTAACTTCCTTTGCTGTGGAGTGACAAGTAACATAATGAACATGAGACTAGGACAATTGAGCCAGGAGTTCAGGAAAGAACTGTATCCCATAAGCCAGATGTAGTTTTCCATTTGGCTCCATTAGTCACATTTTTCTGATGAGCAGAAGAATTTAGAAGGTTCCCATCCACCAATCACAATTTTGGCATGTAGCCATGTATTGTGCTAAGCTTAGATAGGCTTACACTGTCTTGTACCACGGTTGCCATTAGAGATTTTGGATTCTCTGGGAAGGGAAAAGTTTTTGTCACTGAGATAATTAACTCTGTTGTTCTAGGTCTGTCAGTAATGGTATTCTTGCCGTAGAGTTTGGAAACTTCCTGAACAACAGTATAAATGAGAGCTCAGACTCCAGGTCAGTATATTTGATTTTTATTGCAGATTGCTGAATTAAAGATCATACTTCCTAGTGGTTTTTTTGCATTAGGTTGACTTTGAAGTTAACTCACCTGGGTGAATCAGGTTGTAAGAAATGGCACAGGTGCATGAAGCTGCAGGGTTGTGAGAATCTTTGCGCTTCATCTCAAGGTCAAGTAAATTTTAGTTTTCCAGTTGAAAACTAAAGCTTTAACACATGTGCAAGAAACAAAACTGGCTGGAAACAAGTATTGTTTCTCTCTGTGATGTTCTTTAAGTAAGATAAGACTTGAGATGCCTGAATGTAGCCACCTTACAAGGCATATGATAGACTAAACTCATCCTTTTGGTGTAGAAAGCCAGATACGGTTTTCCCTCAGTACCTTCAGCTGTATTTCTAAATTTTCTTTGGTGTTTATGTTTACTGTTTCTTATGTTTGATGTGAAACATGAAGATTACTAGTAAGTTTTTTTTGTGACTTGCTTTTTTTCCCCCTCAGAATCATTTTCCTGCATGAAATAGGAGTCTCCCAGGTTATGGCTATCATTCAGTGTCATAGCTGCGCAACTGACCTGTTTTCTTGTATACAATAAAGCTCATTATTAAGTACTGAATACTTTTTAACATGAGGCTGTGCAACTTTAAAATACTTTAGTTCTGCATTCTCTTGTATTACTTGATTCTTTCTAAATTGTTTTGTTGTAGATGCTACAGTTGTTTGGATGCTCACTTCTATGATGATGAAACTGTAACAGTAGTTCTGAAGGAGAATGTGCAACAAGAGGGGAAGGAGAGAGTCTTGGCTCAGCTGCCTTTATCTTCAGTATATACGGATGAGGACCAAGATAGGAAATTCATCTGGGATTCTATGGAAAGGTATTGAAAACTTTGAGCAAATCTGAAAATATAGAACTGAAAAGCAAATTAAGCAAATATAATTGTGTACAGTTACTCATACTTTGTGTGTGTGTAAATATTTTAAAGACACAAACTCTTTTTGTGCCAGGATGGGGGAGATGGAAGCTTCCTAAATAGTTTGTTTTGTGGTTTTTGGGAGGTTGGTTTTGGGTTTTTTGATACTGATGCTACCTGTGTAGTATGGCTGTCATGAAATGCAAGGATCAGCTGAAGACACCCTGTAGAATCAGAAATCTTCCTTTCTTTAGAAGATGCTAGCTTTGCTGGTCAGAATACTTCAATTTAGGATGTTTTCAGCATATCTGCTCATATATCTCTGCCATGTAATAAGAATACAGCGGTATTTCTTCATCTTTCCCTGGTAGTCACCCTTACAAATATTGTCAGCTTAACCTTAAAACATCAGAACTGGTACCACTGACTGCATGGGCATGGCAGAAGAGAGCATCTGGTGAAAGTGAACACACATACAAAGGCCACTGTGGTTCAAGCAGTGAATCCAATCTTTTAGTTGCTGTGTGTCCTTTCCTTTTACTTTTCTCTAATTCATCTCTGGTGATTTGCTTAAGATGCATTTTTATTGCAAAATAAAGAGCCATACTGAACTGTAAATTAATTTTTTTATGCCACAAAGATATTGTGTATTGAAGAATGAACAGAAAATACTAAGAGTAAGTTCAAACTAATCCTGGCTTCTGTAATAGGTAGGGAGTGTCTTCATACAATCCCTGTGAGGGGGGTAGTGATGCATATCTGAAAGGTCATGGAGGCCAAACTTTTGTGTAAGGGGAGGCGCTGCATCCAGGACTGTTTGGAAACTCCTCTTTGTGCAGAGGAGAGGTTTGAAGGAAAGCCACCCACATCCTCCCGGCATAGCTGTTTCTTGTGGGAAGATTAGACTTCACAACTCCCTTCTCACCTGCTGTAATGTATTTAAGTCATTTGGAACATGCTGTGTCTCTACAATTGGATCTCCTGCTCTAGAGTATCTGTAGGAGGATTATGATGGTTTCAGAGGCTTATCTGCTTGTTGCATATGATGAAATTTAGACATAAGAAACTGGAGGCTTTTCTCAGAACTGCAGTTTTTTGTGAACCAGCTTTGTGCTTTTTTCCTTGCTATGTGCAGGCTGGATGAGCGAAGCGCTGACATACCCACACGTACTGTCTTTTTGGAGAATCAGTGGAGAGTGCTGGAGAATATGAAAGCTCAGTATGTTTCTGTAAATGGCATTAGAAAAGTTTCTTGTGTGGTAAGTGCAGTATCGCTGAAAAAGCCTGTCAGCTATTAAAGAAAATATGCTGACTGAAGTGGTAACCTAAAAGTTACCAATTTCTTTTTTAAACAAACAGATTATTTTCTCATAATCTGCTGTAAGGGTGTCAGGATACAGTCATACCTCTCTAATAGCACAGGATGGAAAAACTTTAACAAAAAGTAATTGATCTGCTTGCTTTACTTCTCAGCCTGTAGAGCAATAAAAAGGTTGCTAATTCCCTTGAAACCTCCATATCAAAGATAAAGGCTATTTTCAAAGCTATTGGCTGACAATTAAAATGCTATTGGTGTTTTTACTTACTTAGTCATTAACAGGAGCTTCTTACTGTCTCTGTAGCTGAGTTCAAACCTCCGCCATGTCAGGGTGTTTGAGATGGATGTAGAGGATGATGGGGAAGTTGAGGAAGAAGAGGAAGAAGAAACAACTCAGATTGCGACTGGGGAACCTGATGAGCCAAATCCGCCTGCAGATGGCCAGGACAATGTGTGTGATGCATCTGCTGAAGAACTACCTGATGAAACTGAAGAGCATGAAACAAGTCTGGATCCTTGAAATAGGTTTTGATAATAGTAAAGGGACAGGACCAAACTGTAAATACTTTTTTTAATGGCACGAAGAAATGGTGTATTGAAGAATGAACAGAAAATATTAAAAGCATGTTCAAACTCATCCTGGCTGCTATAATAAGCAGGGACATTATTAATACAGTCCCTGGGATTGGAGGTGATACATTTGAAAGGTCATCTAACTACTTAGAAAGTAATCAGACTTAAGGCTGCTGAGATGATGGATCCTGTACCTTCTCAAGCAGCTGAATCAAGTTGGAATTCTGTATTGCTTCTCAGTCAAGACTTGTGTTCTAGAGTACCTTTATTGACTTTTTTGTCTGGCACATGGTTTGGTACCAGCTTAAGCTTTGAAAGCTTTTCTGTTTGCCATTTTTAATAGGTGAGGAGAAAAAGAAATACCAGCTGAGGTTTTTGTAGCTAGGCTGTTCAGTCCCAAATATTGTTATAAAAATAAAATAAAGTTGTATATGAAAACAGCAAAACTTGGGACATAATTCTTTGCTTCTCAGACTTTGTGTTCTAGTAATGGGTATGAAAGTGTCCTGAACCAAAACCTAAGATTGCAAATCAGTGTAAGACTAGTTACACAACAAAATTTAGCAACTGTTAATTAAATACATAGTTTTAAAAGCTCTTTGGATAACATCTGTCCTTGGTAACACAGCATTTCGATCTATGCAGTTCTTTAGTCCTCAGAGCAATGTGTGTGTGCACAGCGCATGATTTATCAAATGTTTGCATGTCTCAGCCTGCCTAGTTTCTGTGAATTTGGTCTTGAAAGCCTGTCTTCTCAATGTGGAATTTTTTGTAATGAAAAATTTCAACAGAGACTATATTTTTTATTCTGATTTGGCATTATATGTTGTGCATAGCCCTGAGCATAATCATGTTACTTGCAATTTATATATTACTGTAGGCATGATGTTGTGCTAAGCAGAAGAAACTAGAAACAGCGTTTAGAAATCTACAATGTTTTCTTTTTCCCTACTAGCTGTCGTTCTTAACTGACTTAAAACTCAGCTCTTTGAATGCACAATGCTGCTAAATGCATGAGCTTTGTTCAGAAAAGTGAGTGCACCTTGTATTTGTGAAGAAGACCAAGTTTCCATTTTGTGCTTTAAAGATAAATCTTTTGAAATTGCTATTTGGCATTGCAAAATTCAAATACTAAACTTATCCTCTTGTTTTGAAATATACCATTTTTAAGTAATCTTTTTTAAGTGGACTTCTGAATGTTTTGAAGTACAGGAGACCCTGGTAAAACAAGCTTTCAGTTTTAAAAGAGACTTAAGTTTTTCCCTTTCTCAACAACCTCCTTGAAAGCTGCTTGCTGTTCATCATTCTCATCCAACAAATGGTCATGTTTCAAGGCACAGTGAAGCTGTAGGACAGGAGGGGCAGAAATTCCCATCCAGAAGTGCTGTGATTTTCTGTGTAGAGCAGTTAACTCTCTTATTAAGAAATTAAGAGTTATAACAGAGCCCACTCAGCTTAAACCTGGCCTTGTGTTCTTCCAGGAAACTTTTGCTTCTGATCTAACTTAGAGTTGCCACATCAAGGGCTTAGAAGTAACTGTTCTGCTGTGCTTTGTGCTAAGTAGTTTTAGTGTATGGGCATATGGAAGTCTGATCTATCCTGCCCATAGTAGTTCTTAAATTTGTGTTTGCAGATGTGTCCCATGTCACAGGGATATGTCTTTCAGACATCTCTCTAAGGTTATTCTGTGCACCTTTCTAGTCCAGTCTTGGATAAACTCGAGTCAGTGGGAGCTTTGTGTCTGGCTTGGATAAGTCCATATGCACATTCTACATTTCACAGTGACACGGTACAGACACACCAGTGGTCAGTGCTTCTGAGCGCATGGCTGATTCCTTCTGACAAGCTTTTTTAAAATTTATTTTGCTGCCAGATTTCTGTAATAATAAATATGTCAGTAATGTTTTTATGCATCTGTTTTCAAAAGGGTGATAAGAAGTACTGGATCTAGAAGTATTAGGATTTTGGTGGTGTCTGGGTGTGGTGGTTTCTCACTTGCCGTTTTGATCTCTCTTATGCTAACTGAAGGCTCAGTCAACCTTTTTCTGTGGGGAGTTCTCATAATTTACTGATAGTTTTATAGAGAAAACTTCTATATTCACAGCAAGCATGCACACAGTCCGCTCTGTAATACAGATCTTTGGGTCTCTAAGAAACATTTATTGCTGCCTCTTTTTAAATATGTTTGTTTTGTATTTGACATTGCTATTTTTTTTAAAGATCTATGCAACTTTTATTTTCTGCTCTTTACTTGTGTAATCTCTTTTCCAGACCTTTTGCCCATACTTCTTCTGCCTGATCTCTGACTTCAAAGTTAGCACACACCTGACAATGTGGCATCGGTCTCTCACCAGCTGATGCTGTTTTGCTCCACAGCCTGGACATGCTGTGGTACTGTTGCCTCCCACTTACATGGATTTCGTGGCACATTTGCACCTTCCGCCGTGAAAAGCCACTTGAGCTGCTCAAAAAGACAGGAGATGGATATAGAGCAGTAGTGAACAAAAGCTTGCTTTATTATAGATTTTTTTTTTGCAGAGGGGACAAGGAATGTGTAGCTTTGTAACAAAAGCTACAGCTGGTCCTAATGCTCCTTGACTTTGAAAAACCTACTTTAAAAAAAAAGCCTTAAACCCCATTTATAAACCTTGATGAAATGGGAAAGCCATCTCTGTAAGCATGGAAATTCCTTAGTGTGTGGCCTGTATTTAGTATCTGTAGTCAGAACTGGTTCATGTGTCTTGTTACTGCAGTAACATCTGAGATCTTTCATGCTACCTGGAACTAGCTGTTGCTTTTGGAGTTGTGGCTATAATTGATTTCTTGCTCGACAAGCTGGTTTAGGGGAAGAGCTGGCTTAGCTCGTGCCATGGAGCAATGGTAGCAGTCTATGAAGCCCATATTGAGAGGGGAAGGAAGACTTCACCATGGGTCAGTTGATAAAGCAGTAAGAAGAAAAAGAGAAAGGCAAAATGACAGGGATCTCTATGGAGAATGCCCTGTTGAGGAGTTCCAGGAAGCCAAAACTACATACCACCTCTGTAAGCTGAAGAGAAGAAATGCCACTTGTAGGTGAATAAAGTGCATTTAATTATTCCTTTAGATTAAGTAATGTTGCTGCAAGGAAATCAGCAGCTGTAGACCGTTGGTGCTAGCAAAGTCCAGGATTGAAGGAAGCTACAATGGGATGCAAGTGCCCCATGGTGTTCAGCATTCTGCCCACAGGGGTGTTACTAATGCCTTGAGTTTTAGCTTTTATATTTTTCAAATTCTGTATTGCTTACTGTAAAACTCTGAAGTGTCTTACAGCCTGCTGCTGCTGCTCTCTCATACTAAGATAGACATAACAAAGTCTCTCTGGGTTTGCTCTCCAAGGACACCCAGACCATCCTGGGCCCAAAATGTGTAAACCAACATCTTGGAAAGGGGGTGTAAGCTTAAAGAAATTACATCATTAGCTAAAGTTTTAATTGATGAATTTATGCTGATATGCAAATGGACCAAACCTATAAAAGTGTGAAGAACTCATGAGTTGTCATCCATCTTGGGGTCCATTTTGGCAGTAGCCTCTGATCTCCCAGGGTGTACCTTTGAGGGCCTTTCAAATAAATACCTCCTTTATGCCCTTACTCCTGTCTAGTCTCTGTTTCCAGGTAGCCACTTCATGCATTATTATGGCTTCTGTTCCCAGCTGGCAGTGTCACAGCTCTGCAGTTATGTAATCATGCCTGCTCCTGGTTTTATGCAGTTCTCACACTTAACCTACAGGATAAAATAAAGAATCCTATCAGGTTTAATTCTGACAGCTCCCCCCAGGAGCCCTACCTCCCAGAGTGAGCCTGTTCTTGCTGACGACATAACAGCTGGTGTCCCTTTTTCTCTGTGTTATCACAAGGAGTCCTGAATTTTGTGCAGACAGCTTCAGCATGCACATTCAGGCGCTTGTGAGTATGTGGATATGAGGGTGTGAGTGAATGAAATCAGTTTTATATTAAAATGGAATTGGTTTCCCTTACACCGCCTGGATTTATGGTTTGCTATGTTGCTGCTGCAGTGTTGATTACATAAGAAATATGGGCCAAGAGAGCCAGTACTTTTTAAAATTTGAAAGGATGGACCCAGCCTAAAGAGAGTATTAAGGAAAAGTGGAGAGAAAGAACTGGATGCAAATATTTTTAGCAATGTATTTGATGCCTTCTCCCAGGAGCTGTTTAAGACCAGATTGGATGGTGCCCTGAGCAACCTGATAAAAGCAGTGGCATCTCTGGCCATGGCAGGGGTGTTGGAACTAGATGATCCTTACAGTCCCTTCCAACCTAGACCATTTGTTGATTCTATGATTTTGGAAGACTTAAAATACCAGCCTCGGGTTTAGGGGCATGTTCATTTATCTGTGGTATCTGTTAATGATTTTTATGCTTAATTTAAATTGAGGGATCTGATGGCTTGCTTAGGAAGACTAATGCTGAGAGTGAGTTTGGCTTGATTTTTCAGGGACATGATAGAAATTGCAGCCAGAAGAGAGAATGAAGAGATGTTCTGTCCCCACTTTCCTGTCTCCAGTGCATTTTATCTTTGTAGATTACTGATATTTCCTTGACCTGAACCTTGATTGCTCAGTACTGAGTGAAGGAACAACCTTATCTGTCATGGTCAAATATATTAACGTTTGATTGGCACAATCTCAGCTCTAGCCAAAGTCCTGTGCCACCCTGTCCTTAACCCAGCAAAAACAATCAGGGTTAGCCTTTAGTTCTAAAGTCCTGGTTGAAGGAATTCCCCCAACAAGGGAGACTAATTCCCTCCTCTCCTCCCTCCTAGCTTAATACTGGACTACTAATAAAAGCAACTTGGAAGATGTCAGTAAACATGCTCATCTAATTCACGTCATAACATTAACAGGAGAAATCTGCATGTCTTTACATTCAAAGAGGAGTGGTAAACAAAAATCAGGAAAGATGTTTACAACTTGTTGAAATTAAGTGCATCAGCAAAAGTGCCAGTTACATACTTTGCAGAACAGATCCAGCAGGAACTCTTAATTGCAAAAGGTGTCTCTTAAAGTGAAACTGTGCCAAAGTCTCTGTAGCCATATTGGATTTGGGTTGCCTCAAAGTAAATCAAGGCAGAACTTCAAAGCAAGTGTACCCCTGCTAATTATAGGTGCAGGGAGGGGAGAGTGTCCCAAAAAAATGCAAGTGAAATTTACACCTTCCATTTTCCCTCAATGTTTATTGATTCTGTTTTTCTTTTCCTGTGTCACTAGACTGTCAGATTTAAGGTCCTGTAATAGACCTAAGCTTTCCTTTCAGTTTCTCTGCTTGCATGAGAGATTGCTTTACTTTTTATTCCATGTCTCTCAGATGTGCTAACAGGCATGTACTCATGGCAGCAGTATATGTGGTACAGCTATTGCTGTGTTGAGTTTGTAGTCTGAGTTGAATTTGATTTCCTAGAGTGGGATTGTCCAATCTTTGGTGAGCCACTTTCAGTAAAACACCAGTGGCACTAATTTGGTTCGTTGTGGCTGCCTCCCCTTTCTACTGCAGAAAGTGTTTACAGGGAGTATTGCAGAGGGGAAGAATGGTTCTGAGTGCAGTCAGATCTGCCTGGAAGTGACATTGCTGGCTTGCCAGGTCAGGTTCAAGTTGGGCAAGGTGAAGTCTATTTTAGTTGAACAGCATCCTTCGATGTTTCTCCTGTTCCTGTGTTGTTCTGGTTCATGGGTGGGACTTTGCTGTGTCTGTGGATGAGGAGCTGTGCTCTGCCCTACAGCTCCTAAGCCGTGCTGGTGACAGGCTGAGCTCACAAGGGAGCTCTTATATCCTCAGGCTGTTTCTGAGTGTAATATTTTGTTCATGTGAAAGGCTGCAGGTGACTTAGTAAATAAAGTAGCCCACCTGCACACATCTGCATATGCTTGTAACAGAAACCTCTCTCCAATGTTCTCAATTCTCTCTCAGACTGGGATCCTTCAACAGCATGAGACTGGACTGAACTCTGTGCACATTTTGTGCCTTGGGGAGATAACCAAAGTTTTTATTCAAGTGACAATATTTTAAAACAAGATATTGAGTTTACATCACAGAAAGGTTTAAGGTTTTATTCCTGCTTCCCTTCCAAAGGACTCCAAGGAAGGCATGCAAATTCAGACCAAATCAGCTTGACTTTTGCAAAATCAGCACTTGATGGGTGTTCATCAAGGTCCAAATTTATACCCTGTTTTGAGTATTACCAGCTATGACAATATTTTTTATTACATTTTGATGTCATGTTGTTTTGAACATCTTAGGATGCTTGAAGTACAGAATCATAGAATGGTTTGGGTTGGAAGGGACCTCAAAGATGATCTAGTTCCAGCACCCTGCCATGGGCAGGGACACCTTCTACTANGGGGGGGGGGTTGGGAGAGGTATTTTTAGTGTGTAATTTGTTGTTTTCTGGTTTGGTTTCTTTTTTTTAAATCCAAATGACTTTTTATTGGCCATTATAGTTTTATTTGTGATCTAGGTTTATGGATTTATAGCATATATACTTTATCAGTTAGTTTTGTGACTTCATTTTCAAAGGTACTGTAAGGCGGGTGATAGCTTTAACAACCCTTAAAAGGCATTTGGGGGGAATTTTATAGCAAACTGCTGTGACTGTCTCAAATCAAGTATGTGTGGACTGAGTGAGGAGTTGAACAAGAGACTTCTAGGTGCTACACAGAACACCATTGGTGTTCTAAGGGGATAGCATTTTTCCCTGAGTCCTCACTGAAGACTCCTCACTTTGCTTTGGTAACTACATTAGTTTTCCAAGCCCTTCACTATTGCCTTCTTTTTTGCTACCATCACTTCTGGAATGAATTTTCTTACTGTTCCCTAGCTGATCTATTGCAAAGTCAGTATTGTTTATACCACTTTCTATCCAGAATAAGCTGCTCCAGGTATCTTTGCTCACCAAAACCTTTCTGCTGCCTCTTCTCTAAAAGTAGTAGTAAACAGTTGCTCAATTTAGATTCTACGCTCAATTTAGATTCTGAAGGAGGTGCCAAACTAGGCAGTAAACTAAAGCTTCAGCACAGTGTCATGTCTCTAAGATGTCAGCACTGGGAAGTGATGCCTGTTGAGGTGGTTTCCTGCAGCTCTGTCTTCCAAGAGAGTTTTGTTTTATCAATCTCTTTGCCAAATACAGTTTGAGTTACTAGCCTTGTGTGTCAGCACTTCAACAACATGGGAAAATCCCACCACTCTGTGACACGGTGAGGTCAGGAAGTATGCTTATAAGTTTTGCAGGATGAGAAAAAATTGACAGGACATGGATCCTGCCACACATTACCTTCCTGGTCTTGTATTCTTCCAACTGCTGCTTCAATATATAGATTATAGGTATATAGATTTTCTACAGTGAGATTCTGCTTCTCAGACCAGCTCTTAATATGAGGTGGGAATTGGCCTTCTCTAACATCATGGCAGGGGTGTCATAGGGAAACAGCAGTGGTGGAAATCCTGCACTGGTTTCTGCAGTCAGAGCACTGGATTGCTGTTGTCTGTCAAATCTTTGGACACTGCTTCCACTTTGTAGATCTTAATCTTATTTAGTCCTGTGTCGAACTTCATAGTTATTTACAGCAATCATAGAATCACAGAATGGTTTGGGTTGGAAGGGCCCTTAAAGATCATCCAGTTCCAATCCCCACTGCAGGCAGGGACACCTTCCACTAGACCAGGTTGCTCAGAACCCCATCCAACCTGGCCTTGAACACTGCCAGGCATGGGGCATCCACAGCTTCCCTGGGCAACCTGTTCCAGTGCCTCACTACCCTCACAGTAAAGAACTTACTAATATTTCCAAGTACCACACATCATGATTGTTAATGTATTACATCATGGACTGTGATTTTTTATTTGTTTTCATTTAAATTCTCAGACTCCTCCTACATATTTAAAAGCCCACAGAAAATGTGGGGCTGATGTAAGGTGCTGTAGCTTCATGATAGCCGGAGGTCTGTTTTGAGATGTGAGGGAATGTATTAGTCATAGATAGCCAGCAAAAATTTCAGGCATTGACTTCAAAAAAATACTCTTGCAGATGACTTGTAAGCTGCATGGGTAACGCTCTTCTTTCAACTTTGTTCACTAATTCTGTAGAAAATGGAAAAAATATTATATGACAAAAATAATTAAACAGTATTTTTAAAAATCTAATAGGTTCCTTAATTAACTTAAACTTTTGGTTACAGGTAAAACTCAGTTCTGTTTTTTTTCTGCATACTACATCCTCATGTTCTCCAATTTTAACCCGTGTAATAGTAAGGGCATGCTTATATAATGGCATCATTGACAAAGCTCTTAATCTAATGTTTAATTTTAAACCCTTGCAGTTCTACAATAGATGATTTTGAAAGAGCTGGTCATTAATGTGATCAAGACTGCATTTTTGTTTTCAAAGAACATCCTATTAGATCAGAATTGTGGATTACTTTAAGTATAATCATTTGCAGGATCTTGTTTTCTCAGTTTATGGAAGTGTTTTAAATAAAATGGGGAATATTTGATAGTGCCAGTTAGACTAAGCAGTGGGGGACAAAAAGGCATTTTCATTCTAGTAGGCTTTCCAAGTGTTATTTAAAAATATTTATCCAGAGTTCAGAAATTCTCTAAAAATAGTTTTGTTTTTCTAAAGCAAGAAATAATTTGGAAGGTTTGAGAAGAATAGATAAGTGAGAACATCCCTCAGAAATGAAACTGAGTACACTCTTCCTACACATATGTTATCTACATTATGGTAAAAGAGTTTTTATTCCAAATGTTGCCATCCTCCCAGTGTCTTTCATTTCTCATTGTGATTCCTGATTATGGGATCACTTTTAGACATTTACTGAAGTAAAAATGTAAGGGAGGCACTATTTTTGTTACACATCGGTGGAAGTTGCTTCATTGTTTGGATGGAATTTACTTAATATTTCTCAGTCATGTAAACATTTGGACAAATATTTATAGTTTCAAATAACTCAGAATCATTTAGCTAATAAAAGAAAAACTTTTTACCAGAAAAAGTTGATTCTTTCCCAGAAGCTTGCAGCAAGGAATGTTACAGATCCCTGAAAAACACATTTGAGTTGCACGATCATCACTTGTGCTGCCGAGGCCTTCTGGAGATTTGAATTAGTAAATTAATCCTTTTGTCTGTGTTTCCACACTTTGGATTTTCAGGTTTTTTAGTTACAAGAGGAATAGTAAATGCATGTTCCTCTCATTATGTATGCATGTTTTTGAAGTTGTCATTATTTCATAAAATATAAACTACAGATCATCATAAAGACAAGATAAATAGAAAAATCTGTTTTTCTAATGAAGAAAATTCTGTTTGACTTGATATTTTGATAGGGAAGATAAAAAACCATGTATGTTCCAAATATGTACCAAGCTTTCACTACTATTGGAAAACAAGCCCCAGTTTTGTCACTTGGGGAAAAAGAATGTACTGAAATAGTTTTTGCTTTTTCTTTAGCTAACAAAATATTTATCTATATTGTCTGTATGTAACCAAACACGTGCCAGATAAAGGATCAGACACAAAGAAGGAGACCTATCATTTCATGTTTTCTACATATTCCCATAATTTTTAGCAGTGGAGTGTTTTTCAGAACAGGACTTTTCCGAGTGCCCTTGATGGAGGGGAAATATTTGGCTGAGAGGTTGTTTCTATTAGTGCAGGTGGGATACAAGAAAGTTCACATTTGGAAGTGGATAAAAAAATCCAAAAGGGCCAGTCATCAGTAATTTGGGCAGAGCATGGAGAGTGGGAGGTGAGTGTGAGAGGAAATGGGAATGATGGGTGGAGACAATGTTGGGCAAAGCTGATGGGATGAGATCTTGTGCCTTGAGAGTGTGAGCCAGTGAAGACTTCTGGAGCAACCCCAGCTTGAAACACTCAAGAGGACATTTTGTGTCAGAGCAATGTGGTTCCAGTATGGAGTGTAGCCAGAGAGCTACTTCTTTTTTACGGTTTGTTTCCACATTAAAAAATTACAATTAAAAAAAAAAAAAAGGAAGAAAGAAGGAAAAGGAAAAAAAAGCAGTAATTTCCTTTAGCAGAATTCCATCAAGTAGGAGGTCCAAACACCTTGCTGTTCTTATCAATGATGACACAATTGTGTCAGCAATTCTGCAGCAATTTTTTATCTAACAGAATGTTAGATAAACCTGCTAAGGAGCACCATTTGCTGTAATGGAGTTGTAGGCGTATTAAAGGAGTATAAAGCTGACCTGCATCTAAAAATAGAAATTCCTGGCAGAATGCAAATGGAAACCTGCGTCATGCATTTTTGTTTGAACAAAACTAACTGTAAATCAGATATGGGCATAAGAAAGGATTTGTCTTAAAATTGGCACAGGGTTCCTATTTGAAGGACTGTATCTATAAATCATGTCTGGACATAATGAAAGGTTTATTTTCAAACTCTTGTGGGCAATTGCTGATAATGTGAATGCAATGCCAAGTATGTAATGCCTTTTAAAAAAAATCTAACTGAAAATTTTTATCTATCTGAAAAGAAGTGAATTAAAATAAAGCACACCTTGTTGGTTACTCCCAATACCTGCCCAGTACTGTTTCTAAATGCTAATAAGGTCATCTGTTATTAGCTTAGCTCAAAAGTTTCACATAGGCAGGTGGGGCTGTGCTTTAAAAGTCCTGTACTGTATCACTTAATTAAAAAAGAAAATCTAGACAGTCATCTTTGTAATATAAGCAGTGACTTAACATAATCTTGCTTTGTGTCAATCCATTAAATGTTTATCGGCTAAGCTAAAGGCCTAAGTTCCTTTAAAAGTCTGGACGGATGGATACAGACATGGACCCACAAGCAAGATATGGCATAAGAGTGTAAGTGTTTGGATTTATAAAAATAAGCTACTGGCTGCTGAGTGCCTTCCCACAGGACTCAGAGCACAGGTGCAGCAGCCCCCCTGCAGTGAGAGCACCACAGCACCATGTGAGGAGGGCACGCTCAAGGGCAGCTTCTGTGAAATGTGGGGTGTGTGCTGTAAACCCACACCCTGCCTCAGCTCACAGCAACTCATTTAGTAGTCATGTCTTCATATCTTTTAATCAAGTAGAATTGTTTTTGGTGAAAGAACAACCTGAACCTTCTTTTTAATATAATTCTGATGAGCACAGTGAGAATATGTGCAGAAAAAAAACCATCCAGGACTAACTGGATGGTTCATGTGGCTGTGAGAGGTTCTGCACACCAGGGAGGTACCTCTGAAAATCTGGGCTTCAGTCAGGAAAAGTTTCCTGAGAATGGGACTGAAGCTTGTGGGCATATGCTGCTGTTGTTATGAGCACATCTGAAATATGGACCTGATGCGTCCTCACAGCAGATTGGTGAGAGGCTTGATTTTTATTTTTACTGCCTCTGGATAAAGAATTTTCTGGCCCTCAACCTGCTTTTAGTGACTGTGCACACATTGTAGGGTTGGCCCATATATGCAGTGTAGCCATTTGTCAAGGCTTCCTAGATACTTGATAACCCCATTGGAGCAGCAGCTACCTCACATCCATAAAACAAGGAGAAATGGACAAAGTACCTAAAGGGGAAGAAGAGGGTGTGTATGGGCAGAAAGCCTAATAAGTTTGGTGACTACTTCCTGACTACTGGATAATTTACATGTTTTAGTACATAAAGCACTGTAATTATTTTAAAGGCCCAGATGCTTGGCTTATTCATTACTTTGTCAAAGCCAAACTTTAACTCTGCACCAGGGGACAGATACCATGGAAGGTTTTTGATGCTGTTCTTTTTCCTTTGCATCTTTTCTGTTTCAGATGAAAACAAAATCTAGAACTTAACATTTGTGATTAAACCTATTCTTTCCCATTTCCATATTTGTGATGTGACACTACAGGAATTTTACCATGCCTTCTTGGCTGGTCCGCTAGTCAATAGACCCAGCTGGGAGTGGTTAGATCTGAGATGGTTAAGAGTGTTAAAGCCCAACTGGAGAAGAAAGACAGAAGCATTTTTCTCTTTGAGTAATTGAAGTTGTTTAAAAAGAAGCCAGATACCCACTATCTTTTTTTTAAACAGAAGAGGTGGGGAAAAGAGGATTTATACTGTGAAGCCTGATTTCAGAAACTCTCAGTGGGTTTCCTGTACTTTCTGGGGAGACTAGGAGCTGGTGGAGCATGTGACTGAAGTGAATATGGACTTTAAGAAACCAGCTTTACCCATTACTCTTATTACTTATACATTTTGACCACACAGAATGGCTTTTCCTTTCCCCCCCGCTTTGTTTGGTTAGGTTATGCCTGTTCAGCCTGCCTTCAGTTTGTGTATTTCCTACTCTACATATAAAGTGATCTTTTTGTAGTAATTGCTTAAAAGTCAGTTTCTAAGAATATTCCACCTATTTAAATTGTTTGCAATACTGAGAACAGAAAGCAAATGCAGAAAATGAGAACAAAGATTAAGTGGATTTGTTTTTAAATTAAATGAGTGGAAAATATTTACGGGATTCATTGTTCTCTAACTGTAAAAGCTGCTATTGAATTCCTGTTTGTCTTAAGCAAACACTTATTCCTGGAGCCTTCAAGCAATGTTTTTCTTTATATCAGGCACACACTTCAAATGCTAATGTCTTCTGCTTAATGACCTGCCGGAGGCCTCTTTCTTTATTGTCCTAATCATCATGTGAAGGAATCTTCTGATATAAGGCTGTGCAGGTCAGCCAGTGTCAGGACTCTTGCCCTATGCTTTGACCATTTGGAGTTCATGCTCAAAGTGCTTTGGGGAAATGTACTTTGCTCATTAAGAACTTAATTTGGCCTATTAAACTTTGTACTGTCTTTGTGCAGTCTGAAATGTCATGGCTGTATTATCGGCACTTCAGAAATACAGGTTTAATGATCCCTCAGAGTTGAACCTAAAATGATTTCTTAGTATCAAACCTGTTCATTTGTTGTAGTGGTAGTTTTGATATATTGATGATGTTCTGAAAGGCAGTATTTATAGAAAGAAATCATTATATTTTATCTGATCAACAGATTTAGCTGGAAAAAAATACAGAGTTGCTTTAACAAAGAGAAGTGCTTCTTCAGTCTTTGAAAGTTTGTTGCAGCAACAGATTGATTGAAAAACCCTAAAATATCGCTACTCGCTATAAAACCATTTAGCTTTTGCTTTGAAAAAGGTTAATGACCTTCCTCAGGCTAATGACCTGAGGATATTATAACCTGCTACTCCACAAAATAATAACTCTAACTGAAATTGGAGCTTGTCTGAATTACCTGGATCAAGAGCGGAGAATGAATTTACTGCTATATGGATTCAAGTGATACAGCAGAATTGTTGTGAATGTTTCATTAGCATCAGGTTCCCTAAATTGGTGTCTGATTCAGTTGTTTGGTTGCTGTCTTAAGGTACTTTTCAGAAGAAGCATGAAAGAATTTGAAGTAATGTGCTGTGTGCTAGCCCAGATGGTGGACTGTGGGGGTCCAGAAATGAGAACAGAGATGGGAACAGAGGCCATAATTCTTTTCTTTCTTTCACTTGCACAGGGATTTACCTTCTAAGCCATGGCATGAGGGCCACTCTTTTTTTAGAGTGTTTGCTGTATTTCCATAGTCTATGTGAGCAGTGCTGCCTTAGAGATAAGCACTAGACAGGTGCAAAGGAAGAGACACAAGCCAATTTTCCTGTTGCAGAAATCTTACTATGCTGCAGCTCACTCTTTCTTCTCATATCATTCACCTTTTGTTGCTGCTGTAGCTTGAAGAATAAGGCACTCTTCAGCTGCATCTCTTTGCTGCCTCCAAAAAAAGAAAGATTGGGAAAATAATGCTGCACTCATTCTGCCATTCTTTTCGCCAAGGTTAGTGGGCAGCGTGTGCTGAAAGATAGTTTGGACCAAAGCAAAGGAGAAACTTGCAGCTACATATTGGTTAAACACTCATCACTTGGTACCAGAATACAGCTGAATATTGGACTTAATACTGCAACCCATCCAGTACAAATCTCTGACTGCTGAAATGTGATGTTTGGGGTGGATTAATGATTCCCTCTATTAGAAGTTCCTAAATTAAAAGTAGGAACAGCCTTTTAATAATCAGTAAACCAGGAAATACAGAACAATTGCCAGAACTGTTTCAAAGCAAAGCATTTGGTTACCCATCACTAATAACTTTAGCTGTTTTAAATAATTTCAAAATCTCTCTCTTAATTGCTTTCTAAACTTTTTAGGTTACTGTATTTATTTAGCCAACTTCTATATAAATTCATTTCAAAATAAGATGATTTAGAGAAGCTTTTTCATCTCGTCCTGATAGAAGCAATAGAGGATCTCAGCCTTGTTATAAGGCTTGCTTTGAAAATATCTAATAATTATACGATGAGTGAACAATTTATAATTGTCCATTTATGATGGCATTTATGATGCCTCATCTGGATTTGCTTTTTCCTGTGAAGCCTCATTTGGACCTAAATTAATTATATGACTAATTAACTAAATTAACTCACTAAAGGAAGGCCTTTGATTTGAGATCAGGAAAGCATGTTTAAATGAAGGCTACACCCTCTTCTTTATCTGACAGCATCCCTGAATATTAGCAGTATGCAATAATTAGGCGTGTCAAGTTATGAATTGATTCATCTTCTTTAAGTGGTCCCAGAGGAAGAGGTGGAGGACGACCATTCTCCGAAGGAGGCTGAAGAGAGTAAGATGCATAATGTATCCTCAATTCCTGGTGCTTCCTCAGAACATGTAACTGCTAATATTTACGTTCTTGAGCTCTACATCATCCCTGAAGTGCAGACATGAAATAAAAGGTAGGAGTGTGAGCAGAAACACAAGATATGCAAGAAAGTAATGTTACCTGTGTTGGGGAAGCAGTCCAAAATTAGTTCATTTTGTAGAAGTAAAATGAAAATCCTTGGCAGGCCAGTTGGTGTAGCACTTGCATCCCTTCCACCTGTTTTGTACAGTTGTTTCAGTGAGAGTAAACCATCAGTCCCTCCTGTGACGGATAAAAGTGATCTGTGTACTTTTTGTATATGGAGCCCCAAACACCACAAGCTTTATGAATTATTTGTTCTAGAAGGGGATTTTCCAGAGTTGCTAACCACTGTTGATCCAATGTCGAATTCATGATTGAATCTAACCATGATCTTTAAATCTGATTTTGGATTGCAATCTACCTATGTGCGGGTGCAAGTGCATCTTGGAAAGAAGTGCTGTTAAATATAAAGCAGACCCAAAACACAAAGTCGTGGCCTTGGTTCCTTATATTCTGTAATAGGCTATTTTAGCAACAGTCAAACAGACAGCCCAAGCACAAAACTTAGTTTGGAGTCCTGTGACTGGGCCAGTCCTTCATGGTGGTCTTCATACACCTGATGTGATGTCAGTAGCTGTGGTACTAGGGAAGGAGAAGGAGCTACAATGGTGTAGGAGGGGTGATGGCAAGCTCCTACCTACCATAAATAAATAAAAGCTCAAAAGTTTCATCACGGGAAGAAGATGGTTAAATATAGAAAAAAACACAGATAATTTTACTAATGTTTTAAACCTGTAACTGTTGTGAAATGAACAAATGGTGTAGGATGAAGGCATATGTCTAGGATATAAGAACTGTTGCTATTAAATGAAGACCTCAGAAGCAAAGCTAAGTCCAATAATATCCCCTATATGAGGTCAGGGTTCAGTTTTCAGATGATTCAATATGATAGTAAGGTGTAGGCCCAACTTAAAAGTCATGAAGCAGAGAGAGACAGGGAGTCTTCTAGTGAGTTTCTTCCTGCTCCCAAAGCAAAACTAGCAGCTTCTTCATTTTATTTTTAAGATGCTAACCTCAAACACAGTAAGGGAACTCTGAAAACTGACACAGAAATAATTGCCAAGAAGCTTTGTCAATATTAATGCCATTTGTACTGAGAAAGTGGTACTAAATGAAAATTACAATTCTAATGCTAACTGTAAAATTGATGGAGGGAGGAGAAGATGGGACCCAACCTTCCTTCCTCCTCCAACTTGCCTTACAAAATTTCAGAACTCAGCCCACACCTGGCTGACACATTGATGCTGTAAAACTTGTGTTCCCAGCTCCAGCTAATGGGCTATGTCTGGGAACTCTCAGATAAGGAGGCAAAAGCATCTCTTCTTTGAGGGGATTGTATGATCCTCATCTGGTTTTGGCAAAAACATATCTGAACAGGTTAGTGAGGAAATACTTTTTTATGGTTGCTGTTTAGTTTGGTTTCGTCTATCCTGAAATCTAACGATCTGGACATGCAGCTATCAAGCAGTCTTTTGCAAAGAATACTTGTGCATATGAGATAAGCATATGTGTAGTAAAAAGATACATATTCACATTCAAAAAACCAAATTGTTTTGTTGTGAACACTGTTTCTATTTACTTAGCAGATATAAGTTGTATATCCCAAGAATAACAGGAAAACTAGGTCCTCAAGTTATCGTTTTGTAGTCTTAAAAATTACTATTTTTTCTTTCCTAAATGCAAATAAATGTTAGGGTTTTTTTCTGAAAATGAAACAATTCTACGTAATACCCACCCTCTCAAGCACAAACAGGAGTGATTGGCATGCAGGTCTACAGTTGCTGAAGAAGTTAAGTTCAAGAAGTTCATCATTATATTCAAAGGGGTCAGTTTTCATTTCTAATGTACACTGATCTGAGAACATGTTATCACCACAGTGTCACCCTGTCCTCTTTCCCCTGCACTGGCTGTATGTTCTTACCCTGTAGCTACATGCTGGTAGCTACTAATGGCCAATCCAGAAAGACAAAAAACCAATTTCATCAAGCTAATGTCTAATTGTCCAGTTTCAGATGACTTCTTCTGAGCTCAACTTCATCTCTGTTAAAAAATAGTGATTTAGAAGGACTTTCCTGGTCTGATAACAGTATTTGTTACTGCACTAATGAAATTAGTAATCATATTTGATTAATTATACTTTTCTGTAATTTAATATTTTTCTAAGCTTGAAATAATGTGAAAAAGTTTTCTTGCAGAAGTCAGCTGACTGGAATTATCTCTCATGGCAAACCGACTGCTGAAATATACTTAATGAGTTATACAACTTCCTAAACCAGGTTAGATGAATCATTAGATAATATTGATGGTCCTTGTTTACAATATCTCAAGCTGTGTATTCTTGTTTCCTATAATGAGTGTTAGTATAATAAACAGCATTATACTTAGGTTAAAACCCACTGCTCAAACTCAAAGATCAGAAAGGGATGTACAAAAAGATACAACTTTCTTGTAACAGACTGTAGCTGCTTCTGGGCTAGGAGGTGGTTAACAACATGGTATTAACTCTCATTCCTGCAGGCACTCCTGTTCAGAGCAAGTGTGCTGCTTTGAAATAGAATGTAGCACTGTAGTTTGGACATGGGGAAAGGCTGGAAAGGGTCCTGAGTGCTGGATTGTATCCCAGCGGATGAGGAATCTGTGTACTTGAGGGCACAGACTCAATTATTCCTTCATTTCCTCCTTCTCCCCAGGCTGCTCATGTTCTCTCTCCAGCTCTACAACGTGAGCTCGGCCTAGCCCTGTACCTTGTGCACTCTGAATGATTTGCCATCTCCTCTGCTCTCTTTAGGAATCTTCTTCAGCCACTCCCAGATGTCACCCTGAGCTCACTATGGAAATCACTACCCAAGCTCTTTGAGATTCCTCCTGTTAATCTCTCCCCCTCCTCAGACACTGCTCTCCTTTCTGGGTCTCTACAGGTGTCCTTGTTCTGTCTCCCATCAGTGCCCCAAGATCTTTTTACCATTTTGTTTGCTTAGCTGGTTCCTATTGCAGTCTAGATAGGAACATAACTGATAGGCCCTTTTTCCTAATCTTTCCCTCCCTCTCAATCATAATTTCTTACCCCACTCTACCCCTCCATTCAAAGCTTTCCTGTTTTCTGTCTCTGTCTCATGCTCGTTACCAACCTTACCCATACTCCTCCTCAGATTTGTCTCCCTCCTTTGTCATCCTAGATAATTCGTCAACTTCTAAACTCTAATCTCCTTATCTAGCTGGCCCTGATGACCAGCTATGACTGCGACACCTCACTCTTAGATAATCACTTCATGCCAGCCTCTAAATCTGTTTCCTCTCCCAATCTGTTGTGCCTAGACACGTTTGCTCAGGTTAAATGGCACTCCTGCTGGTGGGCAGTGTCACTGAGGCCCTCACAAATACAGGAGAGCAGAGCTTCCCCATTCCTATCTCCAGTGCTGTTTCCACTTGCCGTCGCTCCTGCCACTTTGGGCTGATGTAGGCTTTGCAATGATGGAGCACAAAATCTAAGAGCCATGCTGAGATAAAGCCAGCTCAGATGACTTTATGTGTAAAATCAATTACATGCTTTTTCTTGTCGGTGTTTTTTAGAGCTGTTGTGTTATTCTGCTCTTTTTGGAAGTGCTTGTGGTTGCTGTAAGCATAGAAGTACTCCCATCAGTGCAGACTGTACATATGCTATCAAGCTTCAAAAATAGGCTACACTGGGTTTAAATGTGATGATGGAAGGCCAGTTGGAGTTGTCAGTAGAGATTTTGACACCTGTTTCAGAAGGGCCAAGAGTTGTCTCATGATGGGTGTAGCTTCTTATATCCATGCTCATGATGCCCAGAGCAGGGCACTTGACAGCTCTCTCTGTAGGTAACCTGTGGGTGTGATTCTCAAGGAATTATCTGGAAACATCAAAAGCCTGTAGTAAGAGCTCATAAGGCAAAATACAGCCATGTTAAGCCTACATGTGTAAAAGTTATGTTGCTTCTTGTTTACTTGTAAGTCTTTGTTATATACTATATAATTTCTTAAATAATATGTTACCAGGTCATATTTCATTCCCCAGGTTCTTGAAGTTGGACTCGATGATCCTTATGGTTCCCTCCCAACTTCAGATATTCTGTAATTCTGGATTACAGGATTCTAGGAAATTGAAGTGCATATTTTAAGAACAAAACAAATGAATTCAGCTCAGTAGTAGCTCTGTCTTGGTTAATTTTTTATACTGTATACAAAATTTTAGGGCAGTCATATACAAAACCAGTCATCAAAACACAGGGGAAGCTCTCCAACACAAGATGCTATCTTTGTTTTGTGAATAAGTCTAACTTCAAAAAATTTTAAGACTTTCTCTACCCCTAACATTTCAGTGGTATGAAAATTATAGCTATAATTTGTTTGCACTTGGGTTTCTAGGAGAAATTATTGAAGGTGAAGAGAAAGAAACCAAGGCTGAAGACCTGTTGGATCCTAACAGAAAGTGGAGGAGAGTTGCAGAGGACTTGGAAAGGCAAGTGCCATTTATGAGAACTGTAGGAGAGCTTAAGAAAGAGCAGAAGGCTGGCAGTGAAGGGAAAGGAAGGCAACACAACTCAGCAGAAGAGCAGGCAACTGTGTCAAAGAAGGTGGGAATGCAGCACCTCGGCTGAGGTCATTGCAAACTTTGGCAAGACAGGTTTCATGAAATTAAGTGTTGCATTACATCTGAATGTCACCTAGCATGAGGTAGGGTGTGGCCCAATACCTTTCGTTTAGTAAGTGTAGACACAACAGAAACAAGTTTGAGAAATCCTGTTTCTGCAGTAGCCAGCCTTTCACAAACCCGGGGCTGTGGCACTGCCACCAGTGTGGGACCCCCCCTTACAAATCCTTTGCCTGCTCACCCATCACAGGGATTAATGCGGGTGGCTGCTCTGCTGCACGTGGAGGGGTTTTTTGGTCTCTCCCACTGCAGCATCTGGAGGTGCAGGGTGCTTGGCAGGTGCTGTGCAGGGCAGGCTGGGTGCCTGCTGCGGGCTGTGCTGGTGGGTGCGGAACTGCAGCACCCACGGGCTCCAGCCCCACCACTCTCCTGCACAGGGGCAGGGGCACCTTTCACACCCTTTGTCTCCTCTGAGGAACCTGTGCATAACCAGGCACTAGTTATTACTGAGCACCCTTTCGATGGATTTATGTAAATACTTCCTGGAAAAAACAAAGATTAAAAAAGCAAATACAGTAGAGAAAACAGTGCTTGGTTGTTATCTGTTGTTTCACAGAAATTCATGGTTAGGCAAAGGGATTGTATTATTTCTGTGGCAATGGTATTGATTTGCTCTTTCTGGCAGGAATATGTAGTCTTTCAGGGCATCTCTGGTGGCATTATAACTGAGGTATGGTGACTAGAGCTGAGTGTGAACAAGGTTTGTGTGATCCAGTTGTTTGCCTGTGGGGAAGTAAGTCTTTGACTATGAGCCAGGTGATTTCAGATGGTCACAGGCAATGCAGTTTCAAATGTAAATACATGGTGGAGATGAATTAAAACTTTACCAGCTGTAGGAAAAGGGTGTTTGTACACATACCTATTGTCAGTCGCTGCTGTCGTATCCTTCAATGTAAACACATGACCAAGATTAATCAAAGTTTTACTTGACATGGGAAAGGTCTGGTAGTAAGAATGTGTAAGGTAAATAATGGAGGAGAAACCATAGGACAAAACAAATAGACATACAAATTATTCTTTAATTTTTGCAATGGTTTTTCTTCCACATTATTGCATAATCTGTATTTTTTATCTGTGAATGTCTACTTGCAATTTAAAAGCCATTAAAATTTACCTTCTGAGTATAAGCATACTAGAATGAATACAGAAAATGAAAAATGGATTTGTACATGGATTTGACCACAGAATTCAGTTCTGAAGTAAAAAAAATTATCTTGGAAAAATTATTTGCTCTGCCCTTAAATTCCTTTAAAAATTTTTTTTTTTTCAGTTTGGAAGATTGGCAGACACAATTTTAAGTATGCTCAAACCAGAATTTAATTAGTACCAGATACTTTAATTTCATTGTATGAGAAAAAACATTTAAGATCTTAATGATGGACAGAGAGGCTTGGTGTGCCATTCATGTTGGACTGAGGATCATTTACCGGGAAACAGCCAATTCTAGTACTTGCTGGCTTTTTCATCTTCTGATCTCCTTGTCCAAGATGAAGTATTTTCTATATACTCGATGCTTCAACTTAATCTAAAATTGTAGGTTTGATGATGTTCAAGTTCAGAAACTGCAGCTGTGCAAATAAAAAAAGATAATAAATAATAATTCTCTCTTACATCTATACTAAATTTTTCCTCAATTGTTGCTTTTATGGAGCTCTACACTGTCTTGAATGTATTTCAGGCTTATAGTGCGTGTTCTCAGGCACTGAATCAACTAAAACTATCATCACAACTAAGCAATGACGTATGGCAGCTGCAATCTCTGGTTTGGAGGAGAAAGCAGAGTGGATGGCAGTCTCTAACTTATTAATAAACTAGTGCCAGTGCCATTGCTTCTTTCTCCACCAGGGACAGATCACCCAAGTGTTTTGCTGGTTCTCCTTTACTGAGTTTTTAAGGGACTGTTTCATCTTGTCTTTCTGGAGCAGGTCCAGGTCTACAAATGGAAAATACATCCATTATATTCTAATATTTATGTTGAGGTAGCTTTTCTATAGGCCAGCTGATGTAACTCCTACTGTAGTGAGAAATGGGCTGTTTACTATGAGTGAGGAGATGAAAATGCAGCCTTTCACTTGCTCCTCTTTCCTGCAATGTCTGCTGTGCAAACCAATGCTCACTGTTGTACTCCCTCAACTTTCTCAATTCTCCAAAATAAGACCTGTACTTTAGACATCCTGAGCATGCGGTGCCTAATTGGTCAGCATTGCAAATACCTGCAGTGCTGGGTTTTATATAGCTCTAAAACCTGCTGTTTGTTTGTTGTTCTTCTCAAAGAACAACAAGTGTTTCTTGCAAAGGCTGTTCTATCCAGAGCTGTCTCTCTTTGCATTGTTTTCTTTTTGCAAAGGAGGAAGCCCCAGCTCTTCCCTGAGAAATCAGTGGGTGGGGATGTGGTGTTGCTGACCGAAAAATATGCCTTTTGATCAATGGCCCAGGAATCAAGATGGTTGGGGCCAATTCTACGCCAGCTTGTACCTGCACACGTCTGGTCAAGGCACAGTACCTGCCAACTTCACAGCGGGTATTATTCATTTACTTGGACTCACTCTTTCCATACTAGGAACTTGGCTGGGGTGCTGTACCGTCTGACTTTCCTTTCCTTGTAGGAATGTGATGCTGCTTGTTTCTTTAATATTCAGAGAAGCATGTGGCTGGTGCTAAAAATAGTACTGAATAATCATGACTTAAAAGTCAAAGAAAACAAAGAGACAATCTGGGAACCCTGAGTATGTAAGTCTTCCTCTTTGGCTGGCATTTGCTTAGCCTTTTTATTTGGTCTTTTTCTTTTGCAATCAAACAAAACTTTGATAGATAGGTTTTCAGCTAAGCTGACTTTATCTGGAAGGCTAACAAGCTTTCCAAACAAAACAATTTGTTTAATTAGATCATAAAGCTATCTCCTCAGGAACAAAGCAAGGTTAGATGTTCAAGGCTTCGTCTGCAGAATCTGACATTATCATAAGCCAAAAAAACCCGAGGCCTCCCAGCTTTTGTCTTTATCTGTGGTTCAGTGCCATCTCAGCTGGAGGCATTTGGTCATTCAGATACTGCAAGGTAGAAGTAGAGCTGATGTAAAAAATTATATTCTGGCACTCCTTTTTCATGTTCTTTTCCCATTCTGTGAAATGGGGGAGTCCATTAACATCACCCTTCTGCTGGAGCCGTATTTCAGCTCCATTTGTTTTGTTGGCTATGAGGTTATTAGCACAGAGGAGAAAACACAAGAGCAAAACAAGTTGCTCTTAGTGAAGCCCTGCAAGCATGAGTGTTATAAATGATGGAAAAAATTTACTACCCATGTTTGGTGAAAATCTCAACAAGCAAATAGCAGGGCCATAGAGCCACAGAAAAGGAGAGGGATGGTTCTGCAGGAGTTTTGTGCTGAAGTGCAAGCGTCTGGAGCCTACATTCCAGTATTTAACACCACCAATGCCTCAGAGGTTAAGCCTCTCGTCAGCTAATTATGAGCATCCTCTGTTGCTCTGGAAATTGCACAGCTGCCAAGTGTGACTCTGGAGCCCTGCTGCCCATGCAACAGAGGTCTGCAGATCTGTCTCTCACAGCCTGAAATCCCACCCCTGCCTCTTCTCTTACAAGGCTAGCTTTTATTTTTAATTGCTAAATTTTTTAAATTGAACTCTTTTGTAATATTCTGTATGTATATTATTGTTATTATACTGCTTTATTTATATTTAAATTATATTCAGAGACTGAAGATCAACCATATGAACAGCTAAGAAAATAAGGGACACTGAAGGAGTACCCTGAAATGTGTGCTGTTGTGGCTCCTCATATGTGCCTGTAACTTGTCTGTTCTGGCCAGAAGATGAGTGTTTGTCACAGTAAAACTAAGCCCTTGGTAACATCAAAAATGATCTCATTAGATGTCTGTGGTATTTGGGCTTCTAATTCACAGAGGATGAGTCTGCACCAGACACTGAGTGATGGCACAAGAAAGACTTGAATAGTGCCAGCTCAAGCTCATCTATTCATAAGCAGTGCCTTTGCACAGAGCTGTGTGTTTGGAGCCCAAATCAAGGCACTTGCACTAGAGAAATGCCCTACCCCATCACATACGACCTGGTGATTCAGACACTGCTTAGCACTGGTGTGGTGGCATCATCTATCACTCTATATTTCTGCTCCCTCAGAGGTATCTCTGCTCTGTTCCAGCAGTTCATGGAGACCGATGTAAGCAAGCGAGGAGCCTGAGACATGCTGCTGTTCAGCAGTTGGTAAAAGTATCTCTTTAAAGTCTTGATACTACTTCTGGAATAAATGAAACTGCTTTAGAAGGCAAGTTGAATTTTGAGAGTAGTTAAAATAAGCATAAAAGAAGTTTGCAACATACACATAGATCCAGAGCAACAGGTACAGCTCCTTAAAAGCTGATGAAACCTCTTTCAGATTCTTTTAGAAATACCAGAAATGAACTACAGAAATTTCAACCTAGTAACTTGAGCTAGTGCAAACAGTAAAACTGGACTAGCCTTTACTTTGACCAGGAGCCTGTTATGCCATTTTATTTTTTTAACCTAAAAAGTTCCACTACTGCAGAAAGATGAAAACAGTGGAGTTAGACCAGAAACTCATATTTTAGAAGTCTTCCTCTCACTTGTTTGAGGTCAAGACATATTGGTTATGTTTGGCTTGGTTTTGGATCTTAACTATATAGAACAGTAACTCCCTGATTAAAAGGGAAAGAAACATTATTTTTTTTTTCCTCTTGCAATCACAGGAATTTGGCTTGTAATCTCCCCATTCTGTGCATGCTGTTTGTCACCAGAGGTAAAGTTGAGGTTTCTGTAGTATGTGCAATCAACAGTCAGACATAAATGACAGTTCCTGAGTATTTAGCCTGTTTAAATATCCCACGACATTTCTTTCCTGAACTGTGTAAATGGAAACCAAACATCCAATATTTCTTCACTCTGCTGATAACTGCTGATGTTTGCCAAACACTCTGCATCATCCTAGCTGAACTCTCCAAGAGAAATCAGTGTGGTTCAATGCCCTAATGTGGCCACAGTGCAGGGGCACCGGGAGAGTTTTGCTACTGCAGGATGAGGTTACGTCCAGACTAATTACAATGTTCTCTCTGCAGCACTACTTGGGAGATGCTGTTGCACTGTTTCAGTTCTGGAGCTGGTTTGGCAGTAGATCAAAAAACCTAAAGATTGTCTCCAGTGAACACATAAATACTAGCACATATTAAATATTAGCAGTAGAAGTTCTCAGACCTCTGTGAAGGTCATTTGTAGACACTGAGTTCAGACTGTGGTCTAACCTACATCCTAACTGGAAACATGGTGTGTATTCCTCCCCCCTGCTTTTCTTCTTTTTGAGGGATCATCTCCTAATATTCATAGTGCTTTTCTTTTCCTCTGTTCTGGCCTTACCCCATTGCCTTTGCTCAGGAGGCTTCATCTTGCCAAGAAGACTCACCACTGCTGTGTCTAAAGCCATCAAGTCCTTCAGCCTAGCCCAGTGGACAGGAAAGATACTCATCACTGCCTTCTGGGAGCTCAAAATACCAGAGTTCTTGTCCTGATCTTACCCATCTGTCAGCAGGGGTCATGGTGTACTGATTTAGTTCAGAAAATGAGTTTAGGGAAAGAATTCAAATAAGCACTTTTGTAAGCTGCCTCTTCAATTAGCAGAGAAAAAAAGCTGTTTTTGTAGGAGTACTGTGGTATGTTGCTACCTTCTGAACACCTTCTGGAAAAGCCGGTCTCTCTCCATTAATTGTGAAGGACTAGAAACTAAAAATAAAGAATTTACAGAGAAGCTGCCTTTTTCTAGACAGAGAAAGTTAAGATCAGTTCTAGAAAGGCAATGTACTTTCTTGTTGGTCTACGTCACTAGAAGTACCAGCTTTTAATAATGTCATTAAATTCTACAAATCTCTGAGTTGTTTGATGATACTCATCACAGCTATAAGTACTTTTTACCTTTTCTTGGAAATTGCTAGTTACTCTTATATACAGTCACTGCTAAGTCTAATCAGGTTTAAACATTTGAATAATAAAAATGTAAGAGCAGTAGTCTAGAGAAAAGGGAATTTTAATGTAAACTAATGCTCAGAGAAGGGTGTAATTGTCATATGGCTTTTCTTTTGTATCTGAAATATACAGCAAGCAACAGCAGGAGGGAGGTGTTTCCATAGGAGCATCTCTTAAATGTGTTGTCCTCAAATTACTCCTGTGAGTCAGTAGAAGAGACATGTTTAGGGAAATGATCAAAATTGGAAATGGCTTTGTACATCTGTTTATTTTGGACTATTTAAAAGCATAGTAAGCTTTGTATTTAACTACATTCTTCACATGATACTGTAATTATTGGCTATACCCCTTATTTTTTTCCTCTCTTCCTTGCCTCCTTTGAACTTCTAACCTTTAAACTTCCATTTATTATGACCTTTATTTTGGTTTCTTATAAATGTTCGGGTTTAAAAAAGAATTTAAAAATCTTTGCTGTGGCTTGCTATTATTAGGACGCAGAATTTTACACATGGGTCCTCAGTATCCTCGAAGAGTGATACACATCTGATATGGGCAACCATTTTCTGACCCCAAGGTTAATGAAAAGAATACATTTCTAATTTATTATGTTTCCTTTGTAGTCTTACTGACCAGGTAATTGGTATTTGGTGTCAAATATAAAAATTCGATATGCTGATTGTTATTGAAAATTTTGGTCACCTCTCATTGTATGAAGGGCAACCAGGTTAGCTAAATGAGGTGCATCTTCAGGCCCCTGACAGGTGGCTGTGTCTTCCCCAAAGCCAGTTCCACTGTGGAGTTGCTCAGGTTATCAAGTCCTAATATTTTCAAGTGAGAATTATGTCAAGTAGCTCTTGACCCCAGTAGTCACTCTTCGAGTGACCCTGTCCATTGGTGTTTGCCTGGACAGCCATGGTTAGAAGAGAATGTACAGTCAAGCCTTACTGGGAGTTACTCACAAATTAAACTTTCTGGGCTCACACCCCACAAATCTTGCCTCTTTTTTGAACAACACTGCAATTTTCAGTCCAAGAACCTTTCCTTCAGATGTTTTATTGTTATAAAATGTGTGAATCACAAAGAGTTTTGATGAATCAGCATTCTCTAATAAGTTGAAGGTCCCAAACACCTACCTTCATCTCTAACCTCCTTTCCTGACTCCTTGGGTTTTACGGAATACTTCAGAAAGGCAACTTGAGTGATCTGCTCCCATTTCTCTTGATGTGCTGAAATGACAACCTCTTGAATATATGGCCAGTAAAACACTGAATTATTATGTTGTTCCATCAAGCTGCGATGATCATCTTGACATACCTAGTTTCCATTCCAAGTTCCTGGTTACCTTTATGTACACTATTGCTGAATACAAATCCATGTTTACTGTGCTGGCCTTCTACAAAATATAAGTAATAAATTACACAAGATGTTTTGAATCAGATGTAAAAACCCCAAAGTTAATTGAAAGGCTTAAAGGTAGAGGGATTTAGAGTTGTTTCCTTCTTCTCAGAATTCCTGAGAGCTGACATACTGGTTTTCCTACCCTGTGATTTCTGTATGGTACAAGGATCAAGTTGAGCTGGCAAGCCTGACCAAGTTTCAAGGAAAGGTAGGAGAACTTTCCTACGAGCTTTTCCACTTTCTGGTTTTATATTCAAGGTCTACGGAGTGGTTTCCTCCTCCTTGGAGGAGGAAAGGCCTCTGTCCTTTTCATTTCGGGGTGGGCATAGGAGACCTGTGGCTGCAGGTTTAGCAGCCATCCTGAGCTGGCTCTCATTGCTGTGACTTTGGTCCTGATCTGAACAGGCACCTTCCAGAGCTGTGACTGTGTGACTTGGCACAAGATGAAGGCTGCATCAGGTGAAGGCTACACCAGCTGCTCTGTGTGACACACTTCAATAAAATTTCTCTGCTGTCAGGTAGGAAAGTATTATTTACTGTAATGACTAAAAGCATGCCCCATTTTGCTTCTCAGGCATTTTTTTCTCAGGAAACACTGATTTTTTTGTGCAATTGCATTAGGTGAATACCGGTGAGTTCCATGCTGCACATGCAATCCCAAATACAGTGTGCTCTTACATACTATTTTGTGATGTAATGACAACTGAGGTGATGATACACTCTGTAAGGCAGTTCTTGCCTTCAAGATCTACTTAAAGAAAGGGAATTTAAGAATGGATTTGTTATAAAGAATTACTGTGTTCAAAAGCCTAGAACCTCAAAAGGTTCAAGGAGGTTCATTCCTCAAAAGGAACTAGGCTCGTGAGTGTAAAACAGAACAAATCCTCCATACAAGCCTTTTCTGTCTGCAAAAATGATAGGTGTGTATTTTGTGTTTAATTTGTCTTTGCTTATACCCCTAGGCAGGGAAGATCTACTCCATGATGTGCTTTAGGTAACTGCATTTGTTAAACATGCCTCAAATGGTCTCTTCCTTTCTTTACCACTAAAAGAAATGTGGGGATGTGGGTATCTGTGTCCTGTTGATCACCAGGTTAATGGTGCACCTTTGAGGGGGAAAAAAGAAAAAACCACTTCTCTTCTGGGGGGAAAACACAAGGCAGCAATTAGAGTCAGAAGTGTGGGAATACATAGACCATACCTGAAATGGCTATAGTGCACTGGGGAGGCTGGTCATTTGGGAGAAGATATTCTGTAATAAAGGTCAGAGGGAATGGGGGTCAGATGGCTCAAATGGCTGCCAGCCCAGGAGGGAGGTAACGGGACTGGAAATAGCAAGTGTAACATGTTATCCATGAAAGAAGGGAGAAAACAGTGACCAAAACAGTGCAGGTATGCTGTAGAGTGCAAGGCATCAGCAAAAACATTGAGACAAGAATTATGAACATATGGAGGTTGATAAAACAGAATGTTGGGTGCAGGTGGGATGTGTTAACCCACAAACGTTTTGAATAAAACTATTCGTTTTTTAGTCCTGCTGAATTCCTTATCTGTGTTCCTGTGAAACTGTGAATATATTCTCAGAAAAGAGTAATACCTAAATCTGGAGAAGTATTAGTGTGAGAAGTGGGATGCTGGTGAAGAGGTATCTGACAGACACGTATCAGTCACTTGGTATTGGTCCAGAGTATCATACCAAAAAACCACATGAGGACTGCAGTACTAGAAATGTCTAAATATACATACAAAATGAGTGGTTGGCAAGAATATTAGCAGTCAATTATTGTTTGTTTTAGCCAGAGAAAGGAGAGTAGTTTAGGAGGAGAGTAGTAGAGAGAGTAGAAGGGAGAGTAGTTTTTCTAGCCATTTCTGGCTCCCTGCCTTCTGTAGTGTGGAAGGAGTCATCTTCCAGTGCTAGAAACTCTACTGTAGCTCTAATACCACATTTTAACTCCTTGAACCTCAGCCCAAGGCTACAATTCTTTTAGTGAAGCTTGCTCTGCCTGATGGAGTTAATATCGTGGCAGAAATGGCTTTAACATCCAGACTGTTCTAATTTAGAACAGAAAAAATAAAGATAAGACAGAGGTTATCTCGCAAAACACATCTTGCAATTCCTGCAAACCAGAGCCCACAAAAAAACCTGTGCATTTTCTTATCTGTGAAGAATTCACTGTATCACCAGGATCTATGGACTAGACTAAGCATGTGCAAGTTACACCCTGAACCTCCAGGCCTGTGAGCTTTCATTCCTACAGGCAAGTTGTAAAGCCTTCAAGGAGGATGAGATCTGCACATCTCGCCCTGTTCATTAGAGCTGGTGCATGTTTCTCCATGGCAACAGATCACAGTACAGCTGGATTTGCTGGTGGCTGGGGATGAGGACCAGCTCCTACACTAACAGCAGAGAGCACCTCAGCCTCCTTCCCCTCCATGCCTCTGCATGCCTGTCCTTGCAGACCACAGTTTGCACGCCTGTCCTTGCAGACCACAGCCTCACTGTCAGATGTGCATTTACAGGGCTTAGTGCCCCTGCTGTGCCATTCCCTGGCCCTGCCAGCTCCTCCTCACCACCGAGCTGGGAACTCCAGTTTGTTCCCAGAGGATGGGGATGGTGTCCCTTGGTGGGCGCTGGCACATTGTGCTGGGCCAACTGCGTGGGGTGAGCAGCACTGACGTGCTGGGCTGTTCCTGCATTCTTCAGAGCAGCAGCTTCCTGCTGTGCCTGGAGCAGTGCGAGTCCCATGGCTGCTCCCACCCCCCATGAATTCCCTTCTCCTGGCAGTGCCGGAGAGCTGCGGCTGCTGAACTCAGGCTGCCCTGGGAGGGGGTGAGGCATGGGCAGAAGGTGGAGGAAGGGGTTTGGTGGAGGAGTTGTCTGCACTGATGGTGCCCTGGGGGATCCAGTTCAAAGCAAAGCATCCCAGCAAAGCCTGTGGCTAGAGCAGGAAGGTTTCCACCATTTCCCTGAAGCTTGTGTAAGCCCAAATATTGTTTCAAATCATGGCAGCAGGAGCTGGGGTGCTGCAGGCAGCCTAACCTGGAGACCAAGGGGCCACTGGGAGTTAGAGGAAGCTGCTCCACTGTTGGAGATGATATGATGCTGTCACCTGACTGAAAGGTGGCACATTTTGAAGAATTCAGCAGGAAGTTTGTCAGCCATTTCAAACTGGCCACCCCAGTGTTCCTGTGCTTACTGGCCTGGATAAAACTGCTACTAAACCACTTCTTTTAAGAAAGTATTTCAAGGACAGAAAATTCTCAGAAATGGTTATTCAAATGGACATCTCCCTGTCCTCTCTTTCAAAGAACAATTTTAAGCTCAGGACCACCTGAAACAGGAAAGCTTAAAACAAACATTGCAGAGATGTGTCAGCATCTCATGTAAGGTACAGTACCTGTCCCAGGCTACATTATCTTGTCCTTCACCAGAAATTGCTCTTAACCATTTATAGCTATCTTAATCTTACATCTTCAACATACAACTCACCTCTTCAAGAGATCAATTGCCTTTAATGTGAAATGCACTATGCAAACATCAGATATTATTATACTATTATCAGGCATAATTAGCCTTATATATTTTGTTTACGGATTACACTAAAGGTGCTGGAAACTGTTCTATATGCCTTCTGAGAAGATCATGCTGGCTTTGCATTAATGTCATTTTATGTCCTGCTTTAATTTTCAAAGTGTAAGACCAGTAGCTGAATCTGCCACATAGTAAATACGATGCCTTTCAGAAACAGTGGGACTAAGAAACAGTCACTGACTTTCCAGAGGAAATATCAGTAAGTCAGTAAAAGAGAAACAATAGCATGCTTGATATTACAAATAAATGGGTTATAAAAGCTATTTCTCCTTTTTCATGCTATACTTTGGTGTGATGGTTTGCTGTATTCATCTCTGTAATATCCACCTACATAAGCACGCTTCCAGCTCTGCAGGCAAGTGCATGACATATCACACACATGAAAGACACACTGCGACTGGTACCAACATTTATGTGGACTACTTCTATGTGTAAAAGGGGAGTTGGATCGAGTCTTGTGCACTTGTTTGGTGTGTGCAATCATACTGTAAACTCTACTGGAAACCTTGGCAATTCCCTGTGTTCCCGTTTTCCCATTTTCCAGGGCTTATGCTTCATGACACTATTTATTCACTCCTGAGAAATAGCCATGTGTTTCCCAAGGCACCACATCTAGAACCTGATGCTCAGTTGATGCCAGGGCCCTGTTGTGTACCTGTTGAAGTGTGTGTTTATCATCCTTGACGGAGCAGGGACATGTCCAAGTCCCTGAGCGCAGGTGGGCAGCTCTGTCCCATCCACATCCCCATCTCTGCTTGTCTTGGCAGGCTGTGGTTCACAGTGGGTGCCTCAGACAGGCTTTCATCCCATGCACAGTGTTCCCTGCTGCCCTTAATGCACCTAGGCTGAAAAAGAATCCTGGTTGTTATCCCTGACGCTAAGTTTCAGTGAAAGGAACAGCCGCAAGCATGGAACAATTAAATCTGATCAAGGGCTGTGGAAAAGTCATACATAATAATTGTTCTAAAATGTCTGCTTTGACTGTCTCTGAATATCAAAAGCTCTATACGTCATTCTTTTTTTATTTTATTCAACAGCATTTTTCAAATAAAGAACCAAACTCCCCTAATAACCAAACAGCGTGCTCTGTGGCACATGACATGTGCAAACCCTTGCTGTGACTGATAGGGGAGAAGGCTGGTAAGTCAAATCTTATTTTCAGGAACCATTAACAGTTTACGAGGCCCGTGGAGACAGAGCTGATAAAAAATAGCAGACCAATCCAAGCATGGTGTGAGGATCAAGGACAGCACGTAACGTATTGTAAATGGACTATACATTATTTATATAAATTAGCATAAAGTTACAGTTTTACAACTCTGAAAGTCTTGAGTTACACATCAGCTGTAACAGAAGCACCTCTTTAAATCTTAATATATGCAAAATGACACTTGTTACCTTCAGGTTTAAAAAAAAAGTTCTTCCAGTACAATTAACAAGCAATTCTTGTCTTCTTGCTGAGCTAATTTATGCTTGTTACTTAAACAAAGAAACACTTAATTTTAAAGTAATGGAAGTCATAGGTTTGCAATAATATAATTTTTATTGAAAGTGCAGAAACTGCAATGAAAATGCATTAACTGATTATTAAGACTGCGTTTCTGCAAACTGATAGAGATACTTAGCAAGACTTAAAAGCAAGAAGTTAATTAGGTCACATTATGCCAGAAAATTCCAGCTTATCAATAAGCGTAATATTTGGGCCTAAGTTTGCAGAGGCTTTAAAGAGCAGCCAAACTATATAGCCAGTGGTTTATTGATTAATTTTTTAGAGAGATAAAATTATATTTTTCTGTGCAGAGGAATTGTTCATAATGCTTTTAAGAGCTAACACGATCCACTCTTTAAAGTAAGAAGATGGTCTTTGCTGTAGTATTTCTTCTTTGGGCTTGAGTAACCAGCCAAAGTTTAGATCTGTTTCATTTAGGAAAGATAGCTGATGATGTATTCAGATATCCTTGAAGTATCTCTCTGTATTTCCAAGAAATGTTCAAATTCCTGTTGCGTGAATTCGGCTTAAGAGCAGGACAGAGAGTATTTTGTTGTGAATTTTGGCTGGCATTTTTCTGCCATCACTGAGCCCAAAGGTTTGGATGTTTATTTAATACCTTTGAGTTCTGCTTTGTGTACTCAGTAGGAAAAGCTGTTATAGATTCCAATACCTTAAGGGGCCTTATAAATAGGAGGGAGAGGGATTTTTTTGTAAGCGCAGAGTGGCAGGACAAGGGGCAATGGTTTTAAACTGAAACAGGGCAAGTCTACATTAAATATTAGGAAGAAATTCTTTCCCATGAGGGTGGTGAGGCACTGGAACAGAGAAGCTGTGGATGCCTCATCCCTGGAGGTGTTCAAGGTCAGGTTGGATGGGGCTTTGAGAAACCTGGTCTGATGAAAGGTGTCCCTGCCCACAGCAGAGAGGTGGGAACTAGGCAATCTTTAAGGTCCCTTCCAACTCAAGCCATTCTATGATTCTATGATTTTCCATATAAAGAGAAACAACTGCAATAAAAGCACATCACTTTCTGTTCTTTAAGGGAAACAAACAGCAAAAACCCTGCACAAGAGGAAATGCTTCCTCTCTTGGGCTTCTTTTCAGGTTTGCCTTGTGTCTATTACAGCCTTCCTTTGTAAAAGCAAGTATTGGTCTTGTTAATTACCCCTTATAAAGCTAAAAGTATTTGTGTAAAAGGATGAACTGTAAACAATTAAAAAGCAGCTACTGCCTTCGTGCCTTGGTCAATATAATGCCTTACACGTACATTTACAGTTTTGAGTCAATAGGAACTGTGTAATTGTGTGTTAATAACAGATTTCATCCTTCAAAAGTTTACAAGAAGCTATGTCTTCTTATTCTAGTGAAGTCACTCATTGCATGCATCTTGAAGATGGCCACCTGAAGTCTATAGAAAGTCCTGGGGATAGTATTTAAAGAAAAAAAGCCTTGCATTTCTTCATGTGGGACTTAAGGCTGAGGACTTGTATCCAATTTATACTGCAAGGAAAGTGGGAATGGTTCTTGCACCATGTAAAATGCCATGTTTCCAAGAATAAAATCCTCCAAAAGAATCCACAGTTTTAACGGGTGACAGCAGGACTGGATCAAAACTGTTTATGTGGCACAGGCATCACTGAGAGAAGTTGCTGTGAAAGAAGGAGACAGTTTTTCTGATGTTTGGCACACTCCTAATTGCAAGATCTCACAACTATGCAGCAAGACTAGTTTGCCTAATGCAGTAAGAAAATTACTGCAGTGCTCACACAGGAGAGGGCCGTCCTCACACCTGACTTGACTTGGGCTCCTTTCCTGATTATCCTGGCAGGAATGGAATGGAGCAGAATGAATAGAATAGAATAGAATAGAATAGATTCAGTTGGAAAAGACCTACAATGATCATCTAGTTCAACTACCTGACCAGTCCAGGGCCGACCAGAAGTTAAAGCATGTTGTTAAGGGCATTGTCCACATGTCTCTTAAACACTGACATGCCTGGGGCATTGACCGCCTCTCTTGGAAGCCTGATCTGGGGTTTGACCATCTTTTGGTAAAGAAATGCCTCCAAATGTCTGGTCTAAACCTTTTCTGGTGCACCTTTGAATCATTCCCACGTGTCCTATCCCTGGGTCCCGAGGAGAATGGATCAGCTCTCTCTCTCTCTTTATTTCCCCTCCTCAGGAAGCTGCAGAAAGCAATAAAGTCACCCCTCAGCCTCCTTTTCTCCTAACTGGACAAACCCAGAGCCCTCAGCAGCTCCTCACAGGACATTCCTTCCAGCCTTTCACCGTCTTTGTTGCCCTTCTCCAGACACATTCAAAGACCTTTGTATTAGATAATAATCACTGGTAATTACTTATGAACTATACATTAAGGAAAGTTACTGTATTTTATATTTATTAAATACCAGTTGGTTTGATTTTGCTGATAATTTTGCAGATCTAGTTTAATGACCTGTACAGAATTAGTGAGTTGGACAATTAGTTGTATGGAAAGTAAGTTCAAAAAAAGAGATTTATTCTCTCACCTTATGCCAACAGATCGCCTTTCTAAGTCACTTAGAGTTGTCCAAAAGCTCTTTCATGCATGAAGGCTCAAAAGGGAGATACTGTCAAGCATTTTGCAACAATAAGTACAGAACAGTGTCTTTTATGAAATAATTTGTAATTTTTCACCTGGAGTTTGGGGTGTTTAATACTTTATTTGGAATGTACATTTTTTGTACAGAATTAGTGCATATGGCCTTTGAATGAATAGTGTGTTCTTGGGAGACTATTTATTTTGTCAAAAATCCTCATTTTATGTCACCCTCAAATCTGCCTTTTTGGCAGAATTCATTTTGGGAGAAGATAAATAAGCGTGGCTGTGGAACCTGAGCAGCTGCTCCATGGGCAGCATGTGGAGGCCAGCAGGCTGCACAACACAGACGCAGGAGTGCCCAGGTGGGAAAGGTGAGATGAAGCTTCTTGTCTCTGCAAACATGCTCAGCTGGCTGCCAGTAATTATACTTGTTTGTCCTGCTACCAACAACACCATGCCCAGTGTCAGCCAAGAGATAACAAATCATGTAGGAAGGAACCAATGGATTTCTTAAAATTAAACATATCTTTAAACTGTCTGTGAATAATAAAGGAGCCAACATCAGTTACTTTCCCAAAGCACTTGAATCTGTAAATTAAGGTTTGCCTAAGAGTGTGAATATTATTATTTATTTAAGAGTTCTCACATTTCCCTTCACTTCTTCTCTTCCTCTTCCCCGTTACTTGTTTGTTGGGAAGATGCTGCTAGCATTCATGGATATGTATCCAAAGTGGGAGGCAACCAAAGGTTGTGGAATATTAGATTGGTTGACAGAGTGAACAGGAGTGGGGAAAGAGGGGTGTGGTGTCGGGGCAAGGTAAGGGGAGAGACTATAAAAAGTGTAAGGAAAGGTTAGCAGGAGAAGAATAATACTGGGTTTCTTTCATGATTAAAAATTTCTGACCCCAAAGCATCCCCATGTCTTTGTTTTGGAGATTGTTTTTTAATGAATTATCTTAACCTTTAGTTAAACCTTTTAGTTATACACTCCAGACAAGAAGTAAAAGTTCAGAACAGCTATGGTAAGCAAAGTTTTAAAAATTTATCTGGCATGTAGTGGTCAAAGCAAATTATATGATCCACATTTTTAGCATTCTTGCTGAAATGAAACGCAGGCTACTGTTGGTGCTATTTTTTCACGTGCCCTGTTTTAGCCTGTGCCTTGTTGCCTCTGGCCATGCCTCCCCTGGGAGAGGGTCAGAAGCTGTGGTGCCTGATTGCTGCAGGGCTAAGCAGAGCTGCCCCTACTCTGAACCCCTCACCCCAATGCCTGGACTGCAGGCTCCAGATGAGCAGCCCCTTACATGTCAGCAAATGTTGAGGATGGTGCATCTTAGCAAAACATCAACTAAATAGGATGTTAAAATAAGATATTTTAGGAACAATAAAAACAGTTGTAATAAGTGACTTTAATGGAAAACAAAGGAACATGGAAAATGTGAACAAAATAATCCCCTTAACTCATGTCCCAAGGATGTATTTGTACTGACAAAAAAATTTGAGACAGGGTGGTAATGAGAATAAACTCATTCTATACTGAAGAAGCTGCTCAGTTATAATAAGACCAAAAGAGAGTTCCTTTTTCCTTTCAAACACTTCTATTTGTCTAAATTTTTTTGCCATATTATTGCTTCATAAAACCTATTTCTCCTGTGTAGAAATATTTATTTTCCTTTGTATGTCTGATAGCCCTTCCTGTAGTTTTTCTCTTTGTGACTCCTTCACTTCATGTTTTATTTCCCCCTTCCATTCCTGGCATTAGCTCTGTTGAATGCTGTCTCTTTATGACTTTATTCATTACTCAGTGCTGGAAGTATGTTAACTACTGTAACTCCATTAATTTTTTGCATATCCTTCATGTAAGATGAAATGCACAGTATTGTAATACAGAACCTTGTGATAGGATCCAGTTTCTTTGTACATTAAATTAGGTGTTTTCTTATTCCTGTCAAAATAGATTTAGGAGTTATTCTTTACTATTCCCAACTATAGCAGAAATATTGGGAAAAAAAGTTCTGAGTATGAATTGCAGTAATAGCCAGCCACCTAAAGCAGAAGAGTACAGGGTAGCTAAAAGCCAATTATTTCCTTCAAAGACAAATTTACACTTCTTAATGGAAAATAAATTAATTAGTGAACCACAAAGTTGTAGCACTTACCCTCTGTTCCAAAATCAAAGCATCCTTTATAATGCCAGGGTCAAAGTCTGCTACAAATATTGTTTCCAAATAAATACCCAGCTGTGTACCAATACGCAAGTTCATACTCACAAAACACATCTGACTGGGTGTTTTCATTAATAAACTTAAAATGTTTACAGGCAGAATACTTTTCAGACAATTGGAAAAAAAAAAAAAAAAAAAAAAGCCAGGACTTAAATTTTTCCAGGTAACTGCCCAAAGAAGGAAAATGTTCTTCAGCTGAATGGCTGTAAGTCCTTAACCAAATAACTCTTCTGGCTATAATTCCTATTGAAATCAGCACTGGCCTCTCTCTTTTATGATCAGGGCTTTGTGTTTTATATAACTGTAAGAGGGAAGGCTGCCTTACACTCATGTTGCTCCCAAATGTAGACAACTAGATTTGTTCAAGGTTTCTTTCTGAACAAGATAAAATAGACACTGTTGTTTCCAAATGATGGAAACAATACCTGATCTCTTCAGTAAAGTGCCATATAGCTGTTTTCTAGATTCCCACCCTTCTGAATGTACATTGTTTAGGTGTGCATTCTTTGGATTTGTGGAATATTGAAAATTAAATTAAAATGTAAGAGAGTTTCTCTCCTGAAGTTAGCTGAGAGCCATGCTCATGTGTGCTGTCTTTTGAAGCTGTGTCTACTAAAAGAACAGACCTCATCATGTGAGTATTACTGTTAGTGAACATGTATCTTAGACAGCACTGACACCTTTGCAGGATGAATGGCCGTTTCTTTTACTTCCCTTTAATTATTTTTGTTTTAGTTGTGACTTAAGTGCACTCGGTTCACTCTCCTGGGGCCTGGGTCTTAAAGATGGATGGGGTTGACACTTGCACAGCAGGTATCCCTTTTGTGGGGGAGATCTGTAAGGGAGCTTGTAACACAGATCTCTGTTGTGTAGACATGTTTTTTGTCTGTGTCATAACTTCTTGCAACATATAACAGCGATTGGACAGAGTTCACCTCTCACAGAATCTGCACATGCTAGGAATTTTTTCTTATTCTGTGTTTAAGACATTTTCTGCGTTTGTACTTCCTGCTAAGTGCTAGACTTTCACAGGTATTATTCCAAATAGCTGCAGAGTAATCCAGCACCTTTGTTAGAGGAAACCAGGACCCTTGAAATTTGCTTGCTTGCTTGCTTTGCTTTATTAAATGTTTCCTATCCAAAATATTATTTTTAAATTAGGTCAGTTGTTTCAAAGTAAACTTCAAAGTGGGAAGATAGAGCATTGCCTTATACTTCCTGAGCAGCAGCAGCACCTTTTGAGTGTATGCCAGATGCATGATAAGCACTCTGGACTATCACTCTGACTGCCCTGGTGTGTGGGAAGAACATCAGCCTCTTCTCCTCGGATTTTAATGAAGGGAAGACTTCTGGGACAGATAACACCCACCTTCAACCCTTGTGACAAGCTTCTTATGGAGGCTCTTCCAGAGTGACTCTGCAGAAGATTCACCCTGGACATCCAAAGACAGACTGTAGATTGTCTGCCTTTGTGTAAGTGACCATTTTTTCTTTCCTAAAGTGTTTCCTTTAGTACAATAGGTCTGATACAGAATTTTTCTCTTTCTAAAATGTTAACTTGCTCAGCACTTAGGATTGTGCTTAGCAGTCCAAATGTTGGAATTAAAATGCTGCAGAAGACTTCATCATGCTCTGGTTGAGCCATGACAGGGTACTTGAAATGTGCACATCTCATACCTTCCCACTCAGAAGAGCTGGGTTTCACAAACAGTGACTCAGAAGAGAATAAACCACAACTCAGAGAAATACAAGTATTCCAAATTAAAAGATTCACCTGATTTCCTATGTGTAGGCCATCAATTAAAACCTTCTATTTTTAGACGTAAAGTTTAAGTACACTTCTGTTAAGAAAACTGAGCTTGTGAACCACCAAGGCAGACCTTGGGTCCGTTTTCCATTACTTCTTTCCATTTCTGGACAGTTCTCCACTACACACAGAAGAAAAATTTGTTTCCTTTCCATCCTTTCCACGTCTGTGCAAACTACAAGTGGGGAGAGCAAGGTAGGGCTCGTGCTTCCATCCTTGGGCTACACCATCAGCCCTGCCCAGTGCAGTGTAGGCAGTGGGGTCGACATCAGCAGAGCCACTGCAGGCAGGGGAGGTGCTTGGTGGTTCCTCTGCCAGGATGTGATGCTGCACACGGGGCTGCAGAGGCTTTCATGGTCACTGCTTATTAAACATTTCTGTGCCGACTCAGGAGAAGGGGAAGTTGCGACTCACTGCTCCAAAGCCCGGGTGTCTCTACGGGACTGAAAGGTGTAAAAAGCATGAGTTTTACTTTACTAAGTTACTAAGTCACTAAGCTGTTGGGAGATATGACTGCATACAAGCAGACAAAGTAGATCTGCTGGTTAGATGGCAAGTTTACAGCTCATTTTCTCAGTGTAAGTTGCCTATTGAAACAGAAAAAAATCAAAAATAATAAAGCTTCAGTACCTAATGCAACCCCTCCATCCAGCTCCCTGTTAAGATCTGCAGTAGAACAGACAGCAGTGCTGGTGGCTGCTTTGTGTAATCTATAGTATCACACTGTTTTATTGAATAACATATCTATTTATCATCTGTTTGTCTTCATCTCTAGCGTTCCGAATGCAATTATCAAAGGTGTCCTTATACCTTTAAATCTACTTTGGAAGTAGAGCCACAGCCAAAATGCTAATGAGCTTGCCTTAATTGTAAACATTGAGCACTGATAAGAATGAAACTCCATCCTCTGTTCTAAGGAGTTCTTACGTGTTTCCTACTTACACCACTTTTTATCTGATTCTCCTTCACTTCTGTTCTTAGGCAGATTAATAGGCACCTGAACAGACAAATAACAGTACTACATCTCCTTCACACTCTTTTGACAGACTTTTGAGACTGAAAAATATTTTTGGAAAATTATTATTGGAAAAAAGATTACTGAATGATCAGGCGGACGGCAATTTTTCAGGCTGGAACAATCCGTTCTCCAGCACTCACATGAACACATTTGTAACTTGTACTTAAATGCTGATGGGACATTTTTTAGAATGTGATAAGTGTGAAATAGCCCGTGGTTTTATCAGTGCTGGTTGCTGCCCACTCCTGCAAAAAAAGTTTTATTGTGATCATTAAGTTGCAGGTAGGCAGTGCCTCTGGACTGTAAAATAGGAATGTTAGTGTGCAGTGATGAAAGCAAACTTTGCTCAACACCTGTCTATATATATTGCAGGTTTCAGTGGCTGCCCAGTTGATCCGTTCACTCTATTGTCTGGGAATTAAGTCGTGGTAAGTAAGAGCAACTAAGCCTGAGTTTTCTTTTCTTCTCTTTTGAACTTCTTCAGCTTGCAAATCTAAAACTCTGCTTTTGCAGTTCAAGGAATGGCAACAAAGAGGTAATGCAGGGTACTGGAGTGGCATGTGAAATGTCATCCTCTTGTTAACATTTTCACCTTGTTTTCCTTTAACTGCATCTATATTTTAAGGAAGTGATTAAAAAAAACCCCATAGTTCTGAAAACAAACTGTGGGGTTTTTATACAATTAGCTGGGTTTATTTTTATGAAATATGATAAAGAAATAAAGTATTTTGTTAGCAGCTGCCACCCCCCGCCCCCTCAAAAAAACTGCCTATAGCAAAAGAAAGTATTGGTTTAACTATTATTTGGATTGAAAAGAAGTGAGATTTTAAGTAATAGTAATCAGTGGTATTGGATACTGGAAAATGTCTAAGATATGATTAATGAAACATTGGAAGGAAATACGGACAGTTCGTGTGTTAGCATAGATCTTGTGTAAAGCCTGTGTGCCTCACGATGGCCGTGTCAGGCTATTCTTGATGGAAACATTTTCTTATGCTAATTTGGTTTGATACACAGAGGTAAAAGGAATACATTAGAGTCTATTGTGGTTTGCTCAACTAATGTGGCAGCAGGCAGAAATCAGCTGGTTTCTCAGTAACTTTTATTATCAGCTCTTCCATTAGACCAGTAAGTCTCTTTAATGTCATTATTTTTTCCTCTCTTTATTCTTTACTACGTATTTTCTCTTTGGGATGGGGTAGATCTGTTCTATTTCCTTGTTGGTGGGGTTATTAATTTTCTTGTCATTTTAGTCTGAAAAAGTAATTGTTTTATTTAAATAGTAGGCATTTAAAGTAGTTCACTAGTATTTCCTGGCTCTGGCTCTGGCTCCTCCGTGGCAGTGTCCGGTGTTTTGCTTGGTTGTGAATTCAAAAATGAATCTTTGGGATTTGTTCTCTCTCTGCACATATCTAGATATTAGTTCTCTTTGCTAGTTTTTGTCGGTTTTTTAGTTTTGCTGTGTGTTAGATTCAGGCTTGTGAGCAATGAGACTTATGACTCCATAGGCATAAAAAATGAACACAGTGCTCTGGTTTTGTAGCTTTCACATATCTCCTTCTGCCTTTACTACTGCATGAGTTGAACGTTTACATCCTGGCTAAGCCTGCTGACTTATTCAAAGAAAAAGCCCCGAGGAAGCGGCTGGTGCCAGAGCAAAGACAAGACTTGTTCCTAGCAAGGCTGAATCATTGCTGGTGTTTATTTAAGTTGTTACTGGTGCTGTTGCACCTGGGGCTTTGTGAACCATGGAACAGATTCTGGGGCAAAACTATCAGCTGATGTAAAGCTACTGAATGAATTTGTGCTGGCTGCAGAGCTTTCTTTTCCTGTCTCTACATAATGTGCTTCTATGTTGCAAGTGGTACATTTTGAGGGAAAAAAGACAATATTTCTTCAAACTGTGTATAAGAAAGGCTGCTGTGTAACTTGGTATTTATTCCTATGAAGTATGTGTGATCAATATTCATATTTACTAAGTCATACAGATTAGCTGATAAATCCCTTTTTAAGATAAAAACTGTAGTGCTGTGGTGAATGATAAGGAAGCTATGTATTTTTGTAGAAAAGCTGAGACAGAAGGAGGGAAAGTAAGAGAGAGAGAATGGGGAAAGCCTGGCTGAACCCAAAATCTGACATGGAGCTGCTTAAGGTGCCTGTAGGTGCATGTATGGTCACGTTGGTGGTGTAGTTATTCACAGTTAGTTTTGAAAATACTGCTCATTTCTTCAGTACTTTTTATTCCATCTTGGTTTGACTGGGTCTGTTCTCCAGGAGTGAGATTTCTTTAAGGCTTAGTGCTCTGTAGCTCTTATGTCAGGCACAATGTGGCCTTTTGGTGAGCTGTCATGGGTGGAGAGGTACGAACAATACCGGCCAGGCACACACAGGTGGTAGTTCATTTTCTCTGTGTTAAGTCCAGCAATACAAAGACATTGACAGCTGTTTCTGATTTAAAACTGCAGAGCACAGACAGTGCAGCTCTGCAACAGAGTCAAAGTTATTACAGCCCAGTGAGTCACTAAGGAATGCAATATAGGACAACTGCATGACACCTAGTGTTGCTCAGATAATTCCCGAGAGACTTTAACTCTTTGAAATACTGTAGTGAGAGAGTATGGATATAAAAACCACAGGAGCCCACTTTGGCTCTGAGTTTTTCTCTCTTATATTTTATTTCAGAATTTGAATGCCATTGATTTTTTTAATCTATCTCCCTCTTAGGAGGAGGAAGGTTCAGTTTCTTTTGAAGTTAGAAAGGATGTCACACATGGTTAGCATTTTCCAAAGGCAAGGAAAGACTATACTCACAGTGAAAGAAGCACACACGATGGTGTGAGAGGATTTGCCACGAGGTTCACCGAAACGGACTGGATTACATCTTGCACAGGCATTTGTTTTCAGACCTTTGCAATATGCATAGCATATTGTGACCTGCCACTTTCAGGAGGAAATGAGCTCCCGTTTCAGCACTGCTCCCAACAGGTGGATATCCGAAGCACCGATGCGTGTCCTGACATGAGCTCCATGACTTCACCCTGTGTGCAGGCACCCTGGCTGTCCTGCCAGCCAAGGCGGGAACCAGATGCACAGCACTGAGACACCAGGGCTGGCACGGGGGTGGGCAGAGCTCATCACTCCAGCACCTCATCCAGCAATTGTGGCTATCCTGCCTTTGGACCCAGACCGGTGTGTCCAGCTGAACACAGCAAGTTGTTGCAGTGTGCGTTGTCATTGGCCCGTTCTCTAATATGTTCCTTTGCATGTAGTTGTCTTTGGTGCTCAAAAGTAAGCCACTATTAGGGTTTTCATTGTCATTTATATCTTGCGTCAGCAGTGTTGGTCTTTTCTACCACACCTGACGTCAGCCTTTCCAAAGGCACATGTGAGCTGCCAGGGAGCGATTCGGTCCCTTTGCCGCCCCAGTGCTCTGCTCCTCCCCAGCACACAGATTATCTTCTGAGTAGTTTCTCAAGGGGCTAATGTCTGTATTTGAGCCAAGGAAGAATTCTTTAAAGGGAAAACCATAGAATGTAGATTATCTTTGTAGCACAGTGATTAATTAACAGTAAGTAGCTGCGGCTAGGACTCCAGCAAAGAGTATCAGGTGTCACTATCTTCTCAGCTGTTCCTCTTAACAAGAGCTGGGATCTGTGAAAGCTGACAGCTTTGGTAGCACTTCAAGGATATAGATGGTTCTGCTTGCATCAGTCCTTGATACCACTCACACAGCATGGACTGTTCTAGTAATACCTCTGCAAACCCAAATGCTCAAGGCATATGCTGTAAAGGCCTCCAGAATTCAAGTCTACCTGCTCAAATCAGAGGTTGGCTAGGGCTTGTATGAATAACTTTATATACATACCTATAAAAAAACTTCCTCCACAGAGGTGATCAACTCTCATTCTATGATGTTTAATCACATAAAGCATAAACAGTAATAAAACATGACGTACCTGTGGGATCCTGAGCACCTCAGGAACATGGGAGATGCTTATTATAGAAAAATGCTCTGCTGAATTCTTGTATGGGGAGAGTTTATTTAGGAGACATAGAGGCTGTTTGTCTGCTGAAGTTTTCAAGCTCCAGTTTCTTCATTGAATGCATCAGCTCAGTTTCCATACAGTAATCATGTAGGCTGAATCCTTCATTTCCATACTAAGCGTAACAGAAGAGCTGTAGTACTGATGGCATCTCTAGGGATGATGGTGTCCAGCATATTCTGTGTCTCCATGGTTGGAATAAGTTGCAGCTTCACATCTGACTTTCCAGTATATTTTCATGATTGCATTGTACTTAAGAATCACTTGTGCGGAGCAGTTATTTTTTTAATAGCTCTCTAAATGCTGAACATATATAAATGAAACTTGTTTAACAAGATGGAGGTGTTTTTGCCTGGGTGGGGCTGGAGGTTGTTTTGGCATGGATGAAAATGCAAGAATTTGCTTCAAGCAAATGGAAATCCTTGTTGAAACAAGAAAGAGTTACTTTCTTTCATCTGTTCTAAGATCTTTGTTTATCTTCGGAGCTGCTCTGGGTCTTACACCACAGATAAAGAATGTGAAAAGCATAGTTTTTGCTAATGAAATTGTAGAATAACTTTTCCTGGTGATGTGGAAGGGAAGATACTCTTTTCTTTGTGGAGCACCAGAAAACAATACCCACCTGTGTTACAGTAAGACAGAAGTGATTTTGTCTGTACTTTTCCTTCCCAGCAAAAGGAGGAGGATGTGTGGCTTACTGATGTGGGCAGGGACAAAACATTTTCATCAGCAGCTACATAAAGGATTATGATTAAATGAATGATTAATTATACTCCCTTAGAGTGACTGCTAACTGCTGGTGAACCTTGTTTATGGGAGCATGATACCAACCCTGAGTTTTGGAAGCTGGGTACTGGGGCTCTGTTTATGAGGAGTGTTGGAGGCAAATGTGCAGAGCAGTGTTTCAGATGTGGGTGCCAGATGTGCTGGTCATGGGGCCGCTCTGACTGCAGCGCTGACAGAGAGGGTGGAAGAGACAGTCCTGAAGGTGACACTTTCCTGGACAGGGTTCACTTCTCCCATCCTTTCCACTGAGTCTTCGGATGTGGTCACCAGGTCTGTACAGGCAGAAGTATTGTGGTACATATTTGTCTCGTCTTTCCATAGTCAGCTTCCCCCTCTTTCATGTCCCTCCCTCTGGCTTCCAATATTGGTGAAGTAAACAGGGAGGACTCTTCCAGGCTTGGCTTCCTCTTGTGCCTGGACTAGGTCTGTCATGTGGGCTTGCACCCGTGCTGGCAGGATTTGGCCATGTCATGTCTTAATTTTTAAGTTATTATTTATTAATATTACAGTACTTGTCAAATGTGCCCAAAAGGAGTCAGGAAGGAAGAGGTTCAGAGAGAGAGCCTATGTGAGATGGGTGAGCTGGACCTTGCTGCCACCAGCACAGCTTCACATGCAGCATCAGCTGTGAGTTACAGGCAAATACAGAGCAGCAAATGGCCACTGCTGTCTAACTGTCCTCTTGTCCAGGCATTCAGCAAGCTTGAAACCCTGGGCTCTTCCTACACCTTGTCCAGGATTCTCCTCTTCATGTTTCTATGGGAATGAACCAGTAAAGGCAACAAGGCATTGTGTTTAGCCTTCATGACCCAAACTGAGCAGTGCTTTAGGGAAATTTTTTTTGCTAAAAAAATTCTATATATTGAATTACCAGGTAAAGGTCTGTGTATTGAATTACCAGGCAGTTGCTTAAACCCAGAAGGTGGAAGAAACTAAAACAGTTCTCTGACTTCTTGCTGAATGGAGTTGAAATTAATTAAAGAAAAGGAATGCCCACCCAAGGAATCTTGGCTTTCATGCCAGTTAAAAGTGTATGAAAGTAGAGATGTGAGATGGAAATAATTTTTAAATTGTGTACACTAATAAATAAACTGTGATTTAAAAAATAATTCCTCAATTTCCCAAATAGAGGAATAACTCATAAAGATTAGTAAAAATCTGTGTTCAAGGGAAAAATGCTTTTATTTAATTTTCATCTCCTTTGTTCTTAATCCTTATCATATTTCTCATGTACACTCTTGTGAGGTGACTATTTTGACTGCACGTGCATTTCAGCCAACACTACTTTGCTAGTCACAGATCATGGCTCCCTGGCCGGAGGTAGAGAAGCCTGAAACCAATAACTATATTGGGGACTCTTCCAAACAAAACCAGAACATGGCTGGGAAAGAAGGAGAAAATCACAAAGGTAAAGTGCTCACTCATGAGTTATAGAGGTATATACGTTTTGGGGATCCTTGGAGAAGGTGGAAAGTAATTAAACAATTTTTTTAATGTTCTATTTCATCAGGCAATGTGGCTTCACTTGGAAATAAAGGGGAAATTCAGCCTGCATTTTCCACGGTAGCTTTGATAGATGAGACAAGGCCAGAAGAGGAAGACCCATGGGCTCTGCCAGAACTGCAGGACACTGGGGTCAAGTGGTCAGGTAGCTATTTCTCCATAAATAAGTTACCTACATTGTTTTCCCATTACTTGTCTCGCTTCCTCCAAGAGTTAATGGGCATATTATATTTAGTCAGTTAAGAAAAATCCTGAAATCATGCTTCTTACCCTCCTTAAAACACAAGGAGATATATGGAAAACAGTCCAGCACTAATACAGTTTTATATCCCGGCACCTTTTGGTCTTTTTTCACTCAGTAGGATGACTATAAAGCAAGGGTCAATCTCAGATTTCATAAGGCTTTTGTCACATACCAAAAAGGGTTTTTTGTGGTTAAAGTAGGTAAACAAAATACCTGCTTCTGCAGTTAAAATGTGATTAAGAACATTCTTTTGGGTTTAATCACACACTGGAGCCATGTCACTGTCTTTGTCTCCACTGTCTCTGCTTGTGCACTAGAGTATTCCAGAGAAAAAAATCAAGCAATTTTTTATACTTAATGTATTTGTTTTGCAGAACTGGATAGAAAAGGAAAAATCATTCGTGTACTCTATGGGATAGGGAAGTTCATTATGCTACTTGGATTACTCTACATGTTCGTGTGTTCTCTGGATGTACTGAGCTCTGCTTTTCAACTGGTAGGAGGTATGAAAATATTTAAAATATCAAGAAAAAATTATGAATAAGGCAGTAAATTTTGTCTGAGACACTTAATTACAGCTATCACTCTTCAAAAATATTCTTCATATGTGTTGAGATATAGATTCAGAAGGAAGTAGCTCTGATTGAACACTGACCTTCATTTGTTTGAAGGGGTCTTTCTGTCTCAAATTCCAAAGAGCTGTTGATGTAGGGGTTATTGGCCCCAATTTCCTAGTAGCTTCCTGTTACTTTAGTGACAGTTTACAAAAATACATATGTGCATAAATCTATCCCATGTAAAAGACATTTCAAGAAGGTGAAATAGGAAAATTGTGCTCTTGATCAAAGCATCTAACACTGAAATGTCCCCCAAATCCTTCAAAGATGAAAACTATTGACATGTGTTTTTTACATTTACCTCAAAGTGTTGAATTCAGGTGAAGGACTCAGGAGTGGTTATCAAAGAAATACGTGTGCTTCTGTGGAAGTATTTTGCAAACACAGAAAGGTACAAGAGCAGAATTAATCAGTATTATTAAAAGCATTTTCCTTAATTCAGTATCCAAAAATACCAAGTAATAGCATTTAAACCAAAGTATGTGTGATTTTTTTTGTCCTACAGTCTTTTCTCTGATGGCTGTGGCTCTTCTCTGCAGAGTTCAGCAGGGCTTATAGTCACTGAAATGAGAGAATATAAAGTATTCTCTAACAACTGAGAAGCTGAGAGTCAAGGACATGAATCTGGATCCCTGGGCTGCACTGTACTTTTTGGGATAGCAAACATGGTTGTATATGTCTCAATTTAATTAATTAATTAAATAAATAAATTTAATTAAACACTCTGATAATTTCTATGGATTTTACCTTGTGCTTCTCTCACTCTGAGAATATTTTTTTTTATAGGTAAAGCAGCAGGAGACATATTTAAAGATGATTCAGTGCTCTCGAATCCTGTTGCGGGATTGGTGATTGGAGTTCTGGTGACTGTTATGGTCCAGAGTTCCAGCACTTCTTCATCCATTGTGGTCAGCATGGTGTCCTCCACATGTAAGTCTGCTCACAGTATCTTCCTAGAGATCACTCATAAACCTTGTCTCAGGTGTAAACATTCCCACTTGTGTTCAAATTGTAGAAGCTTTGGGTACAAGAATAGAGACTGTAGGAAAATATTTTCTCAGCTGTTTCCCTGATATAAAATCAAATTTTAAAAAGTAATAATAATGGTATTAATATTAGTAGTAGCAATAGTAGTAATAGTACCAGTAATAGTAGTAAGACCACAACTGCAATGAAAATCATTGGAAGCCTTGGCACTGAATGACTTAATTTTGTAATTATCTGCATACTTTTCTCATGTTAGGCAGTTAATGAACTTCATTGTTTCTGTGGTATCATTTCAAAATTCTGCAGTAAGAAGGCAAATGCCTGGGAAAGAAGACTTATCTTACTCTGGCCCTCTAACGTGGTGAAAACAGATAACCATGGGCCACAGTTTCAGTGGGGATCATGGGACTATGGGAGTGCCATGTTCCCAGGGGGCTTGATTAAAGTAAACATGTTTGGATTGGAGCAGCTAATCCCACTGACATTAAGGGAAGTCAGAGTTTCACTGACAGTAACATAAATTTTCATTGAAGCACAGAGCTTGCTGATGACCTGATTTTTTCATTCAGTGTTTCCTTTTCCACTTTCCAGTGCTGACTGTTAGAGCAGCTATTCCTATCATCATGGGAGCAAACATTGGCACCTCAGTTACAAACACGATTGTGGCACTTATGCAAGCTGGGGACAGGAATGAATTTAGAAGGTATTGTACTTAAACTCTAGAGCTGGAAAATGGTTTCTTTCTTTTTTGTAGGTCTTCTATATCCTCTATCACTACTACAGCCATTCAACCTTTCTAGATAGGAAAGTCTGGCATGGCCATGACAAAGGTATAGTGCTGCCTACATATATGGCTTCATATGCTTGAAGAAAAACATATCAAGTTCCTTTAAAAGTTTTGTGGGTTTGCAAGAATTCACTATTTTTAATGATCTTACACAAGGATAAATTTTCAAGTGCTCCCACTGTACCACCCACCTTTTATTACATCTTAGTTATGGGAGGGCTGTACAATAAGTTAATATTACATGAATTTGGTCTGGTTTCCTTAAAAGAGATTTCAATGTTAAGGCTTCTTAAGTCTACAATAAGCAAGAGCTGGTAACTGCAGAGAAATTAAGTGTTCTGGCTATCAAATATATACAGTGACAGCTTTTAGACTGGCACTTGCCATTGCCACTAAGAGAGTTCGTGGCTCATGGAGATGGGCAGTAAACTTGTGAGGGATAGGAGGCTTTGGTACCTTGTGATTTATGACATACTGGGTATATTGAAATACTCATAGCTAAAACCTCTGAGGGAAGAGCTGTGGCTCCTCAGGCTTTGGAGGAGAAGATGGAAGGGAGCTATACACCAACACTTTGCAGGAACATGTGGGAGAGCTGCAAAGCCCTCCTGCCCCAGGAGTCAGGGAGAACAGGTGCCGGAGGCAACGACTGGCTGAGGATTAAAAATGTACCAAAAACGGGTGAGAGGCAAAACAAACATAGGCTGTACAGCCACTTCTTTCTTCAAACAAGTACTCTTGGCAGCCTCATGTTAATGATCACTTTTGTCTTTTCTAGTTTTTCTTGTTTTACTCACCTGTCTGGCTCTCTGTTTGTCTACAGTGTGGAGCCAACTTAGCACTCCATAACAAAGTAGCCATCTCCTTTGACCCCAGAAATTAAATGATTCCCGCCTTGAAATGGCCTTCATCCCCATTTCTGTGATTTCATGTCTAATTGATGTTGTACACATTTCGTTTAATTAAAAGCAACTCTGTTTTAAATTTCTTTTTGTAGGGCCTTTGCTGGGGCAACAATCCATGATTTCTTTAACTGGCTTGCTGTGTTTGCGCTGTTGCCCATTGAAGTTATTTCTGGCTATCTCTACCATCTCACCAATGTTATAGTTGAGTCCTTTCATCTTGAAAGTGGTGAGGATGCCCCAGAGCTACTAAAAGTTATCACAGATCCCTTTACAAAGCTCATCATTGAGGTAAGCTCTTTCTCATTTCAAGGAAGCTGCTTACTTGGTTCAGTTGCAACTAATCAAAATGCTCTCAGTATGGGAAAGCTTCTCACTCCTTTCTCTGTGTCCTAGGGGTAAAGTTCATTAGCAGATGAATTCTTCTTTTTATTCACATTTCATAAAGCCCCAGCTCTATACTTCTGGTTTCTCTTTCCCCCACATTTCACCTTAGCGATGGCAGACCTAGCTAGGAGGCAGGTGAGGACAAATGCAGCCATGTGGGACAGATGGGAAGGATGCCTGTTGCCTGGACATTGGCAGATAGTACTAGCCGAGACAACCTGCCACAGCCAGAGGATCAGCATAGGACCTGATGATGGCACTGAGATTATGGGACATAATCACACGCACCTAGAGGCCAGGGGGATGCACACAGCTTCTGAAGGGACAGTAAATACAGTTAGGCAGTTGTGTCAGAGCAGCTGAGTAAACAGAAAGGGTGAGATGAGGTAGTGGATGACGTGGAGAGAATGAGACACAGCATTTGTGCATGTAGAGTTGGACCCTTTTTCTGGGAGCAACCCCCTCATACCTCTTGGGCAGCAGTTCCAGCATCAGAATAATGCAGATTTTATATGGTTGAGCTTCCAAAGGGGGTTATTTGAGTAGAGATGAACAGAAGTACATGATGTAAGCTGGAACAATGCATTTTAAAAATTCTTTTTATTCTTCTTTTTAAGCTTGATAAATCAGTAATAAATGCAATTGCTACTAATGATGAATCAGCAAAAAACAAAAGCCTAGTAAAGATCTGGTGTGTCACTGAAACCAATGTGGTGAGTATCATGTTAATTTAATTTTCAGGTACCTCAGGAAATATATTACTGACCTGTAGCTTATGCTCCTTATCGTAGGATTGTGAAATTAGATTTTTTTAATGAGGGTGGGGTTTTTATCAGCAGAAAAAAAATGAAAAAAATTTAATGTAGTTTTTGCTTCGCTTAAACCAAGGATGGTCAGCAGTGGTGACCTTGACCTGGCTGCTTTCAATACCGTGCAGACACTCGCCTATCAGAACTGGTGGATTGGAGCCAAGTCTTTTACTCCTTTCAAACCCAAATGCCTTTAAACTCTGATACTCCTACCAACTCCCTGAAAGTGGAAAAAATCTGCGACATAGGCCAGAGAAAATATTGTTTCAACTACCATTTATCTACTGACGTAATCAGCTTTAGTTTTACGTGTGTTAGGGCGATCTGGTGGCAGCTGGCTATTTGCAGCTTTCTTGGAAAACTGCCCTTGGAGAAAGCCTCTGTGGGGCTGTGTCCTGTTGCTCTTCACCCACGCAGCCCCACAGCTTGGAGGAATCTCTTGCCCAGATCAACACCAATGAGTATTTTGGTAAACTATGGAGCTGAGTGTTTGGTTTGCATTGTTCAGCTAACTAGCAATTACAGCGTTAAACATCCTTTGATTCTCTAATTAGAGTATTCTACTTCTTGGCATGTATAGAAAAGTAATTCCTGAAGTCCTGGGGCAGAAGATACTTTAGGACACACCGTGGAAGTTGAACTTAAGTGCTCAGCTCCTATTGAATGACAGTCTGGATGGCCAGTGAAATGCTACCTATGGAGATAGGGCCGGAGCAGAGCTGTGCTCACCCGAAACCCCGCTCCGGTTACGCCGCTGAGGCTCTGGGTGTTTCACCCCGGGAGCCCGGCTGGGGCGGCTGCGCTGCTGCCAGAGCCCGGCCCGAGCCCCGGCCCGCTGCCCCTCGCTGCCCCGGCGGGCGCTGCCTAACCCGCAGCTGGAGGCGCCCGAGCCCCTGAGTCCTACACAACACAAGCGACTACAGGGAAAGTGGAGGCTGAGGGACATGTGTATTTCTAGACTCACACTTTTTTCTGTGTTTGTCTGTATTTTGGCGTGTACCTACTGCCCAAGCTTATAGTCATATTACAAAAAGACATGAAACCCCCAGAAGTTTGACGTGAACTTGATGGGGGAAAAGGAAGATAATTTAAATTATTTACATTCCTAGTGGGTTAAACTAATTTCTAGCAAAAATGATTAAACAGACTTATGGCAGGGATAAATACATGCAGACCCCATATGTTTAAAGCAAAACAAACATTTTTATCTAGTGCAGCTGCTTTGAAACTCAGATGTCTGAAAAAAATCCAGGCAGGTGAGAAACAAGATTATGTTGTGTTTATAAAGGTTGACAGGATGGGGGGCCTGGAGCCCAGGCGCTCCCTGGAGATGTGGAGGCACTATATCCACTCCCAGTTTTGCCCACCTGCAACATCTGGAGAGGTGTACAAATGCAGGTGTCAGTAGGCAGTGCCCAGCAAAAAAAATATGATTTCTCTTTCCCCATTTCTGCAAAACAAAACCACTCAAGCACTTTGGAGAGATACCTCATGATCAGGAGCATGGTTCAGAGTCCGTTTGGCTGTTAGCTGCTCTCATGTGGAAGTACAGCTCAGTCAGCAAACTCTTTCTTAATCTGCATAAGGACTTACGGACCTGGCATCAGAATGCAGTATGTCCGGGCTAGGAGGGCTTATAAGGCAAGTTTTATTGCGGTATAAACAGAAATTCAGTTATTTAGTAATGATAATCATAGTGCTTGTAAATAGCTCTTAGATAGCATTTGGACTTTGAAAATGAAAGTAGTAGCAGCACTTCTGTTTCTACTGACATGGAAATTGAGGCACAGAAAGTCAGCTCAAGCAGCTGGTGCTCATCCAGCAAGAGAGGCTGCACTAGTGTAGCATTCTGACTCACAGCCCGGTAGTACCCACCAGACCATGAACTGCATTGACATGTCAGTAAAGAGGTCTTTCTTTGACCAAGGAAACTGTGGCACTGGCTGGAAAAGGAATGCCACTGTCCCTCAGCCAAACGTGAACCTCGCTCCACAAAACCTGTCATCAGTAGTTAAGGTCCTTAGCTACTAATGGCATGGTGCTATGGTTATTGCAGTGTAGAAGATTTTGGGGATATTTTAATCTTTAAATGTTGTACTGATTGACTTGGGTAACAGCACAATCATTTATTTAACGAATGCAAAATTTTACCTTGACATTCATGTGGTGCTAGCTTACAATTCTGACTTTTTAGTTGATGAATTTTGGTTGTAGTAAAATTCGAAAACTCTACACAAACTCCTAATAAAGGATTGTAGATGACTGAACTATCTGCTTTGTCTGGCAATCTTTAGACACTGCAGAATGTCACAATTCCACCTTCAGAAAACTGCACATCTCCTGACTTTTGCTGGACTGATGGAAATGTGACGTGGACCCTTAAGAATATAACTGAAACAGAGTATATCAGTAAATGTAAGTAGTAGAACTACATCCCTGCGCTATCTCTACAGAAGTAGATAGCTTTCTAATGGTGCTGACAGACCACTTCAGAGGTGTATCCAGAAGCCCTCACCTGCATACAGACACATGGCACTGCTGCAGGTGCCGCCCGAGGAGCCTGAGCTCTGGTATAGCTGCACAGCTGGAGTTACCAGCATCATCATGGTATCTGGCTGCAGATGGATCTCTTTCCATGCTCCCTGATACCAGTAATTGAGGTCTTCAGTATCATGTCACCCTCGATGTTCAGATGGCTTGGAGCTACAGTTACTTTGCCGTAATGGTTGCTAGGATATCTCCATCCCTATGCATGCCCTGCAGGACTTTCAACAGCTCTTCTCAGGCATGCAGCCACCTCTGGGAAAAGCTGACCCACCATGCAGCTTGGAGCACCCCAAAATTTTCTCCTGCCTTTGTACCCTCTCTAGGGTACCCCTACTAGGTGCACATGGTCACCTAGTTCCTGCCTGCCCCATATGGGTGCCCGCTATGTATTTTATAAGCATGTCAACAGAAGCACCCCTCCTGCCTCACTCAGACATGGCTTTTGTGGAGGAAAGGAGGTGGCATTTTCACTCTTTGCATCAACCCCTCAAGTTGTGTGTGCTTTGGTCCCATTTTCTTAGGGGCGTGAATGAAAACCAGAGCTGGGCTTAGGATCACAAGCGAAAATGTGGGTATATTAATTCATTTTCCTTTTCTTTTTCAGGCCAACACCTCTTTGCAAACTCAGACCTGCCTGATCTTGCCATTGGGCTCATCCTTCTGGCTTTGTCCCTGCTTGTTCTGTGCTCCTGTTTGGTAATGATCGTTAAGCTATTAAACTCTGTGCTTAAAGGACAAGTGGCAAGTGTTATCAAGAAGACAATCAACACTGGTAACTATCTGCTTTTCCTGAGGATTGTTTTCAGGAATGACAAGGACACTGAGCATGTTTATTGATGTCTCCTGTTCTGGAAGATATTATAGAATAATTTAAAGAAAATACTATTGAATGAAAATCATGCACACTGCCCAACATTTTTTCTCCCAAGCATGTTCTTTTCTTTTGTTTAAAAATCTATTAGTGAACAGCTTGATTGAGAAATGTGGCAGATTAACAGCATTAGAGACCAAAGTCCAGTCTCTGTTCCTAGATGTATAATCATTAGCTGTTAGAGATGTAAAGTTCCCATCCTCGGAAGATAGCACAGTGCTGAGATTGTGATTGCCTGCTCTGGCACAGGGCCTGCATAGTCCTTCTAAAGTAAGTTGAAAAAAGTTCGTAGTAATTAATGATCTTGTCCTGTTCTGCTGCCTAACTCTCTCTTCAGCAGGATAAGGGAGCCTTGAATAGTGGTATTTTTCTGTCTTTCTCTGTGCTGTCCAGGTGTTTTTTTCAGCCTGGATCCACTGAGTGCAAATGTTGGGGTTTTTTTTTCACTAGGCTGCTTTTCCTTTATACTCTCTTGAATGGAGAGATTAGAAAGAAAAGCACTAACAGGGAAAAGCAGTCCTGGCACGGATCTCAAGCTGTGGTTGAAGTGAGGGTTCACAGAAATGCAGAAGGCAACAAAGTGGTCCCCAAGCTGTCTTCTCCTGGACAAAGAACACTGCCCACATGAAAAACAAGGGGTAGAAAGTAAACAGCTGACAGCTACTGCTTGTTTAATTTGGGATCTCCTGTGTGTTCCTCTGTGTCTTCCCAACTGATTACGTCCTCATTTCTCAGTTCTCTCCATAAATCTGCAGACTACAGGGGACATTTGTGCCTAGTTTCCCTAATCAGTGTAATTAGCTGTTCTTTGCAAGAGTTAACAAGTGAATTTTTAGGATATATTCTGCTTGAAACTAGTTAGAACAAACAACTTGGTTTTCTTAGGATGGTCTTCAGAGCTTTCTGAATATCTGATCCATGCAGTGTGTGCCTGGTTGCTGAAACCAAGGCTCTCAAGACACCCAGAAGATTTTGTGTTGACCTCTGTGGAAACATTTCTGGTCCCTAACTGTATCACAACACACATGCTACTCTGGTCAGGACAAATGTCCACCTAGTCTAGTATCCATCTCAAAGCGTATCCAGTGGTGCAAGACTGTAGAAGGAGCTCAGCAAACAGGATAAGTCAGAGTAGGAGAATTGACCCCAAATCGTCATTTGAGACCCAATATGCAAACAATATATCTACATTTTAAGTGCTTAACAGTCTTCACTGCTGTGTTACAGCAGTAACATAGATCACTCTGTTATGCTAACAGCAGTGTTCTCCCTCTAATTTTCAGATTTTCCATTTCCTTTTACTTGGCTGGCTGGATACCTGGCTATGCTCGCGGGGGCTGGTATGACCTTCGTTGTCCAAAGTAGTTCTGTTTTCACATCTGCTATTACACCCCTTGTTGGTAAGTTGTGAATACTGTGTTCTTTATCCCCATGTTTTATCTTTTCCATCATTCTGAAATAATTTCAATCCTGTTCCTTTTCTTGTAGGCATTGGTGTTATAAGCATTGAGCGCTCTTATCCCCTTACCTTAGGAGCCAACATTGGCACAACCACAACAGCTATACTTGCAGCTTTAGCAAGTCCAGGGAGTACATTAAAATATTCATTACAGGTCAGTATAAAACAATGCTTTCTTGACTTCATTTAGAATTCATACCTTTTCTGAAGAAAAACCTGACAAAAGTGGCTGTGATGCAAATATGCTGTTCATGTTGTGCCTGATTTTGTGTGTGCTATTAATGACAGTGCATTCACTTCAGCTGCTAGAGCAAAAGGTTGCATTAAACATTCTCAGAATGTCAATATATAGTTAATCTTGCTTTCATAAATTGTCTTGATCTGAGTTAATTGATTCAGAACTGAGACAGGGGAGGCCACTTGACCACTAACTGTGGGGTCTTTGCAGCTTGGAATTCAGTGCCCACATACTGAGAACCCTCTGAGGGTTACTGGTTTCTGTAAGCTCCCTTCTCAGGACCCTAACTCAGTTCATGCAGTGTACAGGGATTCCTGTAACCTAAGTGAAGGCTGAACAATCCTTAAGCTGGCAAGCTCTCTATCTACCTGATGTTGCAGTGAGATCATGGCATCTATTTTTCTCACTGTAAATGTAATCTGAGTGGGTTTTATTGAACTCCTTTTTGCCTCAAACTATTTGAAAAGTAGGAAGCCTGGCTTTGGCCTCCCTTTTTCCACCCGGTAAAGAACCTGGCAGCAGATAACGTTTGAATGAATGTTCTACATCAAAGAGTGAAAAGATAATGACGTTTCCTTGGTGAATAGGATGAATGTTTTTACTAGCTAAAATAAATCAAGAAAATTACAGAAGTCATTTTATTGTCCTCAGGCATGATAGAACAGATGTAATCATGAGAAGATGCTATCTTGATAAAGCTCAGATTTCATGATAACATGCTGGTTTTTTAATGCACTTTATAAATAAACCCCTGTACTTTCATATTTACTTTAGTCTGATCACAGTTACAAAATGAAAATAAGATAAGGTGAGCAGGGAATGTACTGTTTTGTTCAATATATTCTTATTCTGTCTAAATCTGTAAGATTTAGCAAGTCTGCACCTTTTAATGCTAATTTACAAAAAAAAAAGTATGTGAATCAAAGGATTATAAAGACCCGAAGACAAAGTCCCCTTCCAGGAATCTCCTCAGTGCCCTACAAACTTACAGCTACTTTTCGTAAAATACAAGTTTATACCATTTTAAATTTCTCTGTAGCCTGTGTGCAATATCAAATTTACACTTCCCATGTTTTCACTGAAAATTTATGGATGCAGAACCCAATAATGAACAATTCTCACATGGTTCCCACCCCTTATTGACAACAGTACTGTTTCCTGAGAGCTGGAATTAATTATCATGTGTGTAGGAGCATTTAAAGGTGTTTTAGCTAATGAATTTCTCAAATGTTTTTGCTTTCAGATTGCCTTGTGCCACTTTTTCTTCAATGTCTCTGGGATTATTCTGTTTTATCCGATACCTTATACCCGCCTGCCAATCCGCATGTGCAAGACCTTGGGAAACATAACAGCCCAGTACAGATGGTTTGCTATATTTTATCTTCTCGTCTGTTTCTTTCTTTTGCCTTTGTTTGTATTTGGTCTGTCACTGGCAGGCTGGGCAGTCCTTTTGGGTGTTTGCCTTCCCTTGTTTGCTCTTTTTATTGCTGTGGTTGTAATTAATGTTATGCAGAAAAGGCGGCCACATTCACTGCCTGAGAAGCTCCAAAACTGGGATTTCCTACCTCTCTGGATGCACTCCCTAGAGCCCTGGGACAATGTAATTATGTCTTCACTTGCTTTTTGTGGGAAACACTGCTGTGGCTTCTGCAAGTGTTGCAAAGTCAATGCTGAACAGGAGGGTGCCAAAGACAAGCAGCTAAAAACTATGGAAGTTTATGAAAACACCATGGCAATGGCTGATGAAGAAAGAGGTGGAAGAAGGGCACCAGCTGTAGCTTGTGTTGACAAAACAGGCACAAACAACACAGCCTTATAGTACTGGATCCATGGATATTAGCAGAGATACAGCACAGGACAGCCAGGCTCATCAAAACCACCTTGGACTTTGCACTGAGGACAGAGTGAAAGTTTTGTTAGGTTTCTGAAGCCAGTGATACATCATTCATCAAGGAATGGAGTCAAACAAGCTTGACAGAGTCCCTACAAAATCTATGCTCAGTTGCAAAGCTAATGACAGATTTGCTCACAGAGGATCTACTATGTTGTAGCTTCCTCCAATGCTTTCAGTAGCAAACAAAAGAAATCCTGATGTAGTCCCATGAAGAGAGGGATGAAAGAAGCGCTAGTCAATTCAAATTTAAAAAACCAAATAAACAATGCACTTGTAGAGCAGCCTTTCTGACCTACTGACTCAGCAGAAATTACTTCATAATACCCAAAAAGCCCANGGGGGAAGGAATCCTAATGTTTTCATTGGCCTGTCTGCAGCAGTCAAAATGGAAAACAGTAGCTTTCCCAGAACAGACAAAATCTATGTGTGTGAAGGAAAATGAAATGCTAGGACATCCTTCTTCTGAAGGATGGGTAGGACCATTCTGAGTCTGTAGGACTCTCTGGGAGTCCTACTCTGGCATAAGGCTGCACGTAAGTCCATTTGGAGCCCTCTCTGTCTCCTTTAACAGTGGGGACAGGAGTTATAATCTTTTATTATCTCAGGCTAAAGACCATAAAAGTAATTGCTGCTCCCTCTGGCTGCTGAAGGTTAAGCACTCTGTATGGAGACATCAGCTGGCTGCCAAAGGTCTTGACTGACTGAGGACGTGATTGTGTGGCCATTCCTCTCTCTAGATGGTCCTCTTCAGTCCTGTTCACCATGTAATCCCACAACTGTGGAATGGTATAGGAAGGAGGACAGGTGGCCAGGGTAGGAGAGGAGAGAGCTGTGTGAGCCTGGCCTGATGCCAGGAGACCTGTGTGCAGCCGTGGCTCCATTTGCCTGAGCAAAAAAAAGAGTTTTCAAGGTAGCAGTGGAGACTGGCTTTAGTCCTACAACAGAGGGAGCCTGCAGAGCAGACTATGGCTAGCACAGAACATCTGGTAACGTTTACTGGAGAGAAAAGAGTTTTCACCAGCACTCTGTGCTCCGAATCCACCCTGCTTGGAAATAATGTGAATTTTACTGGCAATTGTATGTAGCAATCCAAATCCCAAATAAAATTCATAAGGAGTGTAGTCACTACAATGTCTAGCAAATCCATAGGTAGAGCAATACTTGGTAGGAAGCTGCTTGTGCTCAAATTTTACCTTTATTTATGTTTTAGTAAATGCTTGTGAGATTGCTCTGAACCATGGGCTGACAGAAGGCATAATTTCAAAGTCAGGAAAAGATAATTTCAAAGATGCACTCAGTACTTCTGCTGGTCTTCAATAGCTTAGATATTAGTGAGTATGGAATAATATCTGAAGTCCAATCACTATCGTTCCAAAAAATTTATGTGGCTGATTGTAAACCAAGCGTCACTTAAAGCCCATTTAAGTGGCTGAATTTTAAATTAAATGTGTAATGAAAATGCTGAGAAGACCCTTAGTGTAACATAGCCACTCAGTGCTGCTAGAACACAATTACTTCTGAATAGCTTTTTTCTGTAGAGCTTGGAATTCAGTAGGTTAAATTCAGAAATCAGGTAAATACATACATTGTGGAAGTGAAAATTGTTTTCATTTACTTTTTAAAACTAACATTAAAACTGGCAAACCACGTGTTTGCGCTCAAATTGCATTCAAACTGAGATTCTCACTGTTTCTGTAATTGTGAGCCAGTGACAAAATGCTTAGAATCAGAGTGAATTTCCAAATACATCTAGTTTTGGTATAGTTCTGCTCTTTTGGAGTGTAATAGCAAAGAGCAGAATTATGTCAAATGTTCTTTTTAAAGTTATTTTCCTTATCCTTCATATAGTTGAAACAGAATTTTGTCAGCATCTCATTTTTAAAGTGGAATTTTTATATTTTCAATAATTCTTCTTCATTTTATTCTCACAATTCTGGATGCTTTTTGAATCTCTTTCTTTAAATCCCAGTGTGCATTTCTCATGCCCTCTTTCTTTGGGAAAAATACAATAAAAATATCCAGAATTGTTTTCAAGTTATTTTAAGTTTCCATTGACCACTCATTGAAAGAGGAAACAGTCTACTTTTACTCATTTCTTAAAAAATGTGCACCTTATTTTGCTTCTTGAAGTAAAGCCATCAAGAACAGTGATAATAACTGTGGGAAAGCAATTCTTACAAAAGAATCAGGGTAATAATTGTCAGACATATCAGTACTTTATGGTTCCTCTTTGTAATGTCTCCCCTGTGATCTCCTCTCCTTGCTCCAGGCCGTACTGTGCTATTGTGTTAAGCAGATTCCAACAAATATTTCTGTTTAATACTTGACAGCACGATATGTCCTGGTACACTCCTCCCACAGTCTTACTAAAAGATATTTACACTTTATTTATAATTGTTTGAGTGTACAGAATTTTTCATAAGTTATAGAGAAGAAGCCTCGTGATTGTGTTATATATTACGTATTTGAAAACTATGCAATGTTTATCTATAAAAATGTAAAAAGGAACTACTGTATATTTTGTAATATAACTTTTCAGTTGTTTGTAACTGTGTATACTGTGTATTATGGAGGCTGTTGGCTCCATCAATAGGTTACTTAAAGATTGTTAGTAATGCAGAGACAGATTTCTTAAAGACGAAAAACAACTATAGACTTTCCTAATATGGCTTAATGCACAAGGATATAAAACTCAATGTTTCTAAAAGATTTGAATTTTCTGTAATGAGAAATTTTGGAAATACAGTGTTTCTAAAATACTTTTTTAGACTCTTAAACACTTTATCTTTTAACTGTTTCAAGGACAGTATATGTCTTTATATTTTGGCACAAATATTCATCTTGTCTGTCCTCATGCATTGAATGTAAAATAAAGAGAAGTTTAAAAAACAAAGATATTTTCATAGTATCTATTTAGATACATATTATGGAATCTTGCAGAAAAATAAGTATTCAGACAAGTTCTAGCCTGAGCTGATGCAATGTGCAAGAAACGAGGAGGTTTTTTTAGGACTGAGCACTAAAGAAAAGCACCTGTGTGTTCAATATTTTCATATGAGTGAGAGATTTTCACATGGAGAAAAATAAAAAGAATTGCTCAGTGCAATTGTGTGGGTCAAGATATTTTCTGGCAGAGTGCTACAGACTGTCCTTCGTGAAGGCAAGCATGGAAGAGCAAAGCCAATGCTATTGTGGCAACAGGATGCATGATGAGTGACCCCAAATTATCTGTATGACTGTACTAGGCTCATATTCTTCCTGTGTTCTCTGGCAAACAGTGTCTCCACAATGCTCCTTATACCCCATGACCTGAGTAATGTCTGGCTTATAACTGGCAAAAATATCCATCTTACTCTTTTTAATCACACATGACCTATGGAGCTTAAATTTAACCAGACAGAGAGAAATAAAAAGTGCTCTTTAAACGCATTAAAGATTATTGAAAATGTTATTAGAATTCCTAATTATGAGCTCAACAGTAGCCGAGGAACCAGCCCCAAAAGCACCTCTCATTCCCAATTACACCATGTTTTATTGAAATGAAGATAGCAGAAGTATTTGTTATACCACCAATATTTATGCACTGAAGTGTAAACTGGCTTCTTCTGAAAATGCAGTAAGCACCCTAGGCCCATGATTTAAAACTTACAGCTCCTGACACCCATGCATAAATACTGCAATTCATCACCTTCCATGACTCGCTGTCTGTTGGGAATCAAAGCACACCCAGGACACATGCACAGGTTGTGCCACCCACCTTTCCATTTCCAGACTGCTGGGACAAAGTTCAGCAATGCCTATTGCTATTTAACCAATAGCAGTTAAGTCATGGAGCTCTGCACTCATCAGAATCTTTCAAAATGTGCAAACAATGCTTCAGCTCATTGCCTGTTCTGTGTCCTCTTCCCCTCTGCTTGCAACTTAACCATGTTGTCTACAGCCCCCCTTGGTGCTCCTGTGCTTTTTTAGTCTCTGCTGAAGTGCCACATTTGCTTCCTCCAGTTTCAAACTCTTTGTAACACTGCATTGCACTGCACCAGGTCTACCACTGTGCAGCATTCTGGTTAGTCTGAAATGCTGGTTGAATGCTCCATCATCTCTCTCTTCATCTCACCATGTAGTGGTGGGCACCCAGCCAGGCCCTTTGGACAGCCACTCACTGTGCCATTGAGAAAGGCTGCTCTCTGATTTACAGCAAATTATTTAGGGGTGCAGGCTGGTGTGGTACCCCTGGCAGCAGCTGAACCAACACACAGTCAATAGCACAGGATCTTGTCAGGTCTGTTAAAAATAAATAGTGAGCAGTGCAGAGCAAATACGCAGTTTCAAGAGCTGCATAAGGAAGGGCACCACACTCACACCAGGGAATGCCAGGCCATGTTTCTGTTGCATAATCTCAGAGGGCTGTGCTTCCATGCAAGCACTTTATCTGCATTCAGATGTTTTTCCGCTATCTAATGGCCACTCCTGGTGTTGCCACATGCCAGAGGCATGACACTGAATGTGTAAACCCACTCATAATATTTTTACAGTGAATAGGCTTTAGATCTTACTCCCTTCATGACAATTCTACTACAAAGAAAACACATGATCCATATGAGAGAACTGAGTGTTCACTTTGCATATTGGATAGTAATCACACTGATTTCACAGTGCTGTCCCTAAGCAGGTGTCCCTAACAACTGAGATCTGAGTTTCAACGAGACAAAGAAGCAGAGCAAAGGCTAGAATTAAACTGTCACAAGCATTGTATCTTACTCAGCACCTGATGAAATTCCCAAATTGCCATTTACACTTTTGGTGTATCAATCTTTTTACGTGGCTCAACGTCTAAGGACACATTACCATGACATAAACAATCAGAGTAATTACAGGAGCAGATATTTTGCAACTAACACCACAGCTGATAGACTGGGGTTTTTTTACACAATGCAAAATGCATAAATTACAGGATATGCAAACAATTTGTGGACCAAATGCTGCCCTTGGTGAAGCAATATGTGGCCATAACAGGCATTAGGAAAATTGGTGCTCATGTGAGTGAGGAGATCATTAAGCCCTGTTTTAACTGAGTAATGCAATGGCCTCAGGCACTGAATCTCAAATGGTTGCCAGCTTGAAGGCTGGCTCTGGTGTTGCTGTGTAGTACAAACAAATGTATTGACTCTTGGTTCTTGCTTCCTGCTGTTATATCATCTGAAAAGGTATTCTTAAAGATATTTATTAGTGCAATTTCCCTGTCTTCCTCAAAGACTGTGCTAGAACAGTCTCAAACACTCCCCAGCAGAGTGGGATGCATATGGCTGCTCCCACCCACAAGGTGCAGAGCATCGTTTGGCCCGTGCTTGAGGACAAGTGTGACACCAGGAGCGTTTCTGAAGAAAATGACAGCACAATGCCTCAAATCACAGGTTTGTATGCTGGAAGTGGATGGTTGAGTCTGAATATATCCTGGGGAAATCTGCTTAGCCTGGTTGCTGCCTTGGGCCAGGTTGGGCATGACCTCACTGCCCTCAGAGCTGACACCTCTGTCAATGGCAAGGAGAAAGAAGAAATCCCAAGCAGCTCATTGTGTCTTAGGTGGGACCCCATATCTGCCTTCAGTGCTTTGTGCCTGTGACAGCTCCTCTTCCTTCCCCTCAAACATGACAATGCTGCTAAATCAAGGAATCCCCAAGCTGATGTTCACCCAGCTTGGGAAAAGAAGGGGCAGGGAATGACCTGCCCTTCCCCTTCCTCTGTCACATTACAAGCTTGGGTTGCTGGGGATTGAGAAATCACAGACAGAGCAGGAGTGGGGCTGGAGGAACAGAGCTCCAAAATGGGCCAGGACTTCCAGGGGCGGGATGAGGAGGAATTGATACTGGGGCTGAGTGGCTGGCTGGACCTGGTGGTTAAATGACTGCATATACACGGCAGCAGGCAGAGAGCACTTTGCATTCATCAGCAGCAATTTCAACACTACCTTGAAACACAGGAAAAGGAATGTTTTACTTCCTTTGGAGTAAAACAAAATGTCTGGTGAGCCAAGCAACGCATCCTATGCCCAGATGCATGGAGCTGGCAGTACTTCTCTAGGACCCCCATGGTTATGGATGTGATAGAGCAGCTCCAGTCCACCCCTCCTAGTCAGGTGACCACCAGCCATGCATTCACAGTCTCAAAACAGCCCTCAATAAGTTGGGCTCAAAGCATTTGCTGAGGTTGCCGTGAGAAACCATCTCAGTGTTCAGGGGCACCCCATCCCAGGGCTTCATCCTGGACACTGTCTGGGGAGGGATGGAGGAGACCTCCCTCCCTCCCTCTGCAGGACAGCAGCCAGGCCACCTCACCTCGGGTATGCACACACATGGAGGGGTGCTGATGTGTTGTGTGCAAGCATTTCAGGTGGGTACATTTAGGACAGATGTCGGCAGCTGGAAGAATGACCCATGGGGGAAAGCAACCAGACACCAGTGGCTGTAAAGCTGAGATATTACAGCTAAGAAAACAACGCTGCTGAAACCAGAACTGAAAAAGAGTCCAGGAGATTAATTGTGTGGGTCATTCAAGGTCATGATTAGTTCCTCCAAGAGAATGAGAGGTCTGGTTCTTGGTAAATTTGGAGATTCTGATTAGGTGGTCTTCTGCTGCTGCAATGAGCTGTCCTGTGATGGATACGAGTATTGCCTGAGAGAACCACAAATAGTCTTCCTCTATTAGTAAAATTAACTTCTTACCAAGTCATATTCACCTGCCCCTCTTGGATGTGAGTCAGAGGTATAATGCCTGAGAGGCAACGTCTAAAGCTGTTAAGATGTCTTGACCATGTGTAACAGGTGATTTGAATAAATTACATTGAGCCACAGCTTAGTGTAAAGCTTTTGGGCTTTCTTACACCATGTGCAGCAGTACCTTGCCAGGGAAGGCTTGTCACACCATACTGGCAGGAATGTTTGAAGCTACATGTACTCAGCCTTTGTCACTTTTAATTAAAACCCAGTTTCAGGACACCCCATTGGGTAATTTTTTAGCAAGAATAATTAATGAGATGTTCGGTCAATGAAAATGTTTCCACAGAGACACTATAGATGACATCACAGAAGGTGTTTTGGGGGTCAAATCTCAAGCTGGTAAGAGCTGGAAGGACCGCTCAGCCAGATCATCCACAAAGGCAAAATATAACCCCTGGGTGTGCTAGAGCATTTGCAGGGCAGTGAAGGCTTGGGAGATTTGGCAGGATACAGTAGCTGGGTCTGTTCCTCTGGGACAGTCCCCATACTCATCCCATCCAATGTGGTGGAGTTGTAGGGTCTTGAGGACACCCTGGTTCTTGCGGGGTTGGACACCAGGGCTTGGGGCTGGCTCAGGCACAGGGCAGAAAGTAGAAGGAGATCAATGGGGGCTCCTCCCTCTTTTGTTCAGTCATAGATTTAAGCCAAAATGTCAGATAGATGAGTTTTACAAAATGCTCTGGTCCTCACTGGACAGTGAACACGTATTGTTTTCACATCAAATTTAGCATTTAAAAGCCTTAGCAGCCTTTTAAAATTGACAAGGGAGACTGGATGGCAGAATTCCTGTAGTGCACATAGAGCATCTTCAACGATGCAAGCTCTGGTTAACGGAGAATATCACAGAGCTGAGAACAGATTTCACATCTGACCAGCAGAAAGGGCCATTTCAGCACCATCTGTTGACATGTCCTGGCAATTCTCCTAGTTGTAAATCCCAGAGGAATTTAAAATTTCCTCACCTGGGCCAGGTGCCTCGCTCACCTCAGGCAGAGGCATTGACCTCGGTCTCTGTAGGGCACAATTTTCAAAGCCTGCCTATGCCTGAATGTGCATGTTGTATGATGGGCAGTTCTTAGTCTTAGACCTGCAAATGACTAGTAGGATAACTGGTGCTGGGTAAGATATCACAAGCAGTCAAAACGTTGTTTGTTTTAAAATAATCACATGTATTTCCATATGTGGAAAAAAGAAAATTAAGTAGAAATGCAAAATAATGAGGTTACCCTCAAAATGTTACTTTATATCTATTGGATTACAAGCAATGCTATTTAAGATGGGCTGAAAAACTTTTTTGCCCACTAAAAGTTTCAAGCAGCTTTTCAGCTCAAAAAGGATGAGAAAAATTGCCCTAGAGAAATAAAGTATCTGAAATAGCTAAACCAAGGTTCCCGGGGCACAGCTGGGGAGGCTTAAAAGCAAAATAAAGTGATTGAAAACAACAGAAAAGTGACTGAAGAAAAACAACTCTTGCTAGGAGCAGTCAGCTTCAGGTTTGCTGGTATGAGCCAGCAGCAGTTCTGTATTTGTGTGCCTGAAGTTTTGCTCATGGTAGGCAGGGCTGCTCCTGGAGACACATAGTCTGAGACCGTGGCTGTTTAATGAGGAGGTAAGTGTTCATCTTTTTTATAATTTGGCACCTGTTACTCGGTCTGAATCCACAGTATTATAGCAGGAAGGAACAAGGTTTCTATTCAGAGTGTTTTCTTGAACCAGAGGAGATGCGGGGAAAGGCTTTTCTTTTCTTGGGAATGTCAGCAGTGTTCTGAAGGATGTACTCACTGAGGATGTTTTTGTTGATTTTTATTGCAGTAGTGCTAGTCTTTTCTTTTTCTTCCCTAGTCATGAGCTAACTTGTGTGGAGGTTTTAAATGCAGTCAAAACTTGCTCTGCTTGCTGTGTGATGGGCATGATGGGAAAATACCAGTTGATTCTTTATTATGTCTGTAGGAGAGAAAAACTTCCAGTCCTTCTGCAAAAATATCCCATTTCTATCAGAAACTGTCCTGCTGGTTGTGTACGATATTTCCTCTGAAGTCAAATGTTCAAGGGCACAATCTAATTCTTCACTTTTTTTATTGGTGGGACACACATCTTGAGGATACACAGTTATGTGTACTTCTAACAAACAGAGGTCTTGAAGGAGGACACTGAGAGAGGGATTCTATGTTCTGAATCTAAGGGAGGTAAAATAAATTTGTCTTGTGTTGTAGATTATGCACCTCATGAATTTATGCCACCTGTGCCAATAAATGTATATTGGTGTGGACTAACCTTCCTTGGTTGAGATATATGCTGGGGCTGGTGGCACAGAAACTATGCCAAAAACACAGAAAATGTACAGGGTAGAAGCAGCAGACCACAGTCCAGCCATGTCTTGGACCAGTTATGGATGTTCAAAGTCTGAGATGCTTCCTGTGGCATTGCCACCCAACATCAGCAATCTAAAATGGCTTATGATCTCAAGCTGGGTTCAAGAACTGTCACAGTCTGGACTTCACCCAGAGCCTGAAAGGGGACAGTTATCTCCTCACTAGAGAGTAGAGGTCAACTTTCTAATAGCGCCTGGGATAGTCCATGCAAGGATGAATCATTCTTGAACTACTTTGTCTTGACTTGTGCTACATGTAAACTTCCAGGAGAATATTCTAAGCCCTTCTGTGCTGTTACAAACAAAGTCACTGTAATTATCAGAGAAATGAAATCAAGACCCAGAGAACTGCTCTTTTCTGTCTGTATAGAAGAGTGATGGAGACTGTAAGAGGCTTCAGAATACTCTCAGGACTCCAGTGACTGTGGGGTTTGTTTTTTTCTGTGTGTCCTTGTTCCTTTTATTTTTCCATTGCTTCAATTTATTCACAGTCAAACAAAAATGGCTTTCTTTTACAGCTAGCCTCAATTTAAAACACAAAACTCTGGTTTTGTTTGTTGTGCTGGTTTTGGCTGAGTTACTTTTCTTTACATTAGGTGGCATGGGGTCATGTTTTGGATTTTTGCAGAAAACAGTGTTGATAATATGGAAATGTTCATATTATTGCAAAGCAGTGCCTACACAGCGTAAAAGCCTTTTCTGCTCCTCACCCCATCCCACCAGTGAGGAAGCTGGGGGTGCACAATGAGTTGAGAGGTGACACAGCTGAGACAGCTGACCCCAATTGACCCAAGGGAGATTCCCTCATCCTGAGCACATACAGCTGGGGAAAGAAGGAAAGGGAGACATTTGGAGTGATCATGTTTTCCCTCTCGAGTCACTATTATGTGTGATAGAGCCCTGCTGTGCTGGGGATGTCTGAACACCTCCCTGCCCATGGGAAGCATGAAAGAATTCCTTGTTTTGCTTTGCCTGTATGCATGGCTTTTGCTTTACCTGTTAAACTGTCTTTATCTCAACACACAAGTTTCCCCATTTATATTCTTTCAAATTTTCTCCTCCCTTCCTGAAGGAGTGTGTGTGAACAAGTGGCTGTGTGGGGCTTAGTCACTTCCTGAGGTTAAACCATGTCATGTGTCAAGGAGATCAAGGGTGAGATAAATATCTAAGATATTTTAGATCAATTATTCTTTAGTGAAGTAGCATTAACATTGTGTATCTTCAAAAACTGCATCTTGAACTTCTTTGTCCTAGGCATGTATTGTTAACACTAGCACAAGCATTTAAATGTTTGAAAGAAAACACTTTCATTGGATTTAGTAAAAGAATCAATTGCAGGTATCTTATATATTTGCAGAAGGGGCCTTCACTAAACCCAAACTCCCATCATCAATCCTTCAAATAATTCTGGAATTATATGAGGCAGGTATACAAAGCACAGGGTAGCTATCTAAATTACTGCTTTCATCTGCAAGTGGTGGTGGCATAAGTGGGTTCCTGGGGAATTTAAATGTTATGGTTTTTATAGGCAGACTTGTGGCCATAAAAATTATTTCATCTGAAGGAGGGGTGTTTTTTTATGCACATACCCTTAACAAGCATTTATGGCATCACAGAAGAATCTAAATATTCCTGGCATAATGGCACAAGGTAAATAGGCAGGGAGGAAGCAGGGGTATGCAGGCTAGTCTGCTTTCTACCTCTTTCTTGCTAACTGAATTATCACACGGGGTAACAAAGCTTTCTTGGAAAGGTGCATAGAGTATTTTATTAATTGAAATGCTGAACAAGGTGGTTTCTATCTGTCATATTGGCAACAGAGTGTAACCAACTCTGTTATACATTATTCCTCTGTGGAGCTGATAGTATCCAAGTGCCAAGGATATCCTGTGTATTGGCACTGGATATTCAAGATATGAAAATGAAGCTTTTTATCTCCTTTTAACGTTGCAAAGGCACAGAGGGTATGTTTGCAGAGTGCACTAACGCAGTGCCACGCAGGATAAAAGAATTTGCCCTAGAAGAGCTCGAAAAACAGGCTGGGCAGCAACACTGCTGCCTGACAGCCTCTGGCCCCTGGCACAAAGAGCTCACACCTGCACTTGCTATGGTTATCGCTGCATGGCTGTCACTCCTCTGGTGGATTTCAGCCTCTGTAAGGACATGCTTTTAATCAGTGTAGATAACCACTTTTAATCTTCTTAATTTGAATTGGGTATCTGAAGAATGTGGCAATTACTCTAGGCTTTGAAATATTTGGATTAGTTTCTGTAATTTATGGCAGCTTTTCAGGTCAGTAAATTAACTCTTAAATATTGGCCTATTAGTGTTTCTGAAGGCTGCTGGTGATTTTATAAAAAACTTATTGATTGGGTCAGACACAGCTGACTAGTAAAGACTTAAAAAGATCTGGAGGAAAAATTTCTGATCATAGAATCACAGAATGGGTAAAGTTGGAAGAGACTAAAGTTGATTGGTTATCTGGTCCAACCTCCCTGGTCGAGCAGGGTCATCCTAGAGCACATGGCAGAGGATTGTATCTAGACGGTTCTTGAATATCTCCAGTGACAGAGACTCCAAGACCTCGCTGGGCAACTTGTTCCAGTACTCTGTCATTCACAGAGTGAAGAAGTTCTTCCCCATGTTCAGGTGGAACTTCCTGAGCATCAGTTTCTGCCCACTGCCTCTTGTCCTATTGCTTGGCACCACTGAGCAGAGCCTGGCTCCATCCTCCTGACACCCTCCCTTCAGATACTGATAGACATTGATGAGGTCCCCTCTCAGTTGTGTCTTCTCAAGGCTGAACAGGCCCAGCTCCCTCAGCCTGTCCTCATAAGAGAGATGCTCCAGTCCCCTCATCATCTTTGTCACCCTCCTCAGGACCTGTTCCAGGAGTTCCATGTCTCTCTTGTACTGAGGAGCCCAGAACCGGGCAGAACGCTCCAGATGAGGTTTCACTAGGCGTGAGCAGAGGGCCAGGGTCACCTCCCTCAGCCTGCTGGCAATGCTCTCCCTAATGCAGTCCAGGATACCATTGGCCCTCTTGGCCACAAGGGCACTGCTGGCTCAAGGACAGCTTGTTGTCCACCAGGAGCCCCAGGTCCTCCTCTAGAGCTGATTTCCAGCAGGCCAGCCTCCAGCCTGTGCTAGTGCATGGGATTCTTCCCCAGATGCAGGACCCTGTATTTGCCTTTTTTGAATTTTAGATTCAGAATTAAATCTAGATTTAGATTTATTTAGGTTCTTCTCTGCCCATCTCTCCAGCCTGCAGAGGCGAGAGACCTTGTCAAAAGCCTTGCTGAAGCTGAGGTAGAAAACATCCTCTGCTTTCCTCTTACCCATCCAGGTAGTTGTTTCATCATAGAAGGCAATCATGTTGGCCAAGCATGATTTATCTTTAGTGAGTCCATGCTGACTATTCCTGATCACCTTCATGTCATCCATGTGGATAGAGACGGCCTCCAGAATGAGGTGCTCCATCATTTCTCCAGGGACTGAGGTGAGGCTGACTGGCTGGTAGTTCCCTGGGTCCTCCTCCTTGCCCTTTTTGAAGACCAGGGTGACATTCACTTTCTTGCAGTCCTCAGACACCTCTCCTGATCTCTATGACCTTTCAAACATGACCGTAAGCAGCCTTGCTATGGTGTCTGCCTGCTCTCTCAGCACTCATGGATGCATTCTGTCAGGGCCCATGGACTTGTCAATGTCAGGTTTACCTGGGTTTTCTCTAACCTAATTCTCTTTGACCAAGGAAAATCTTCTTTCCATCATTCCCTTACCCTGGTCTCCTGGGTCAGAGATTCTTGAGGGCTGGTCTTGTCGGTGAAGGCCGATGCAAAGAAGGCATTTGGTAACAGGGAATGCAGAGAAGGCAGAATTATCAAAGTCCCCCTCCATTTAGTGACAGACCAACATTATCCTTTGCTTTCCTTTCGTTACTGATGTATTTGAAGAAGCCTTTCTTGTCCTTGACATCCTTGGCCAGATTTTATATCAGATGGGCCTTGGCTTACTGGTCTCAGTACTATTTACTCTGAAAATATCCCTATATTCATTCAGAGTGGCCCAACCCTGCTTCCATCTTGAGTGTGTTTCCTGCTTACACTTGAGTAATGACAGGAGTTCTTTAAACATCCACACAGGTCTCTTCACACCTTTGCCTGACTTCTTGCTCATTGGGATGTGCTGTTCTTGAGTCTGGAGGAAGTGATCCTTGAATATCGAGCAGCTCTCTTGAACCCCTTTTCCCTCTAGTGCCTGTTTCCATGGGATTCTTCCAAGAAGATCCCTGAAGAGGCTGAAGTTATCTCTCCTGAAGTCCGTGGTTGCAATCTTGCTTCCTGCCCTATCTCCTCCTTGCCCAATACTGAACTCCAGATCTCATGGTCACTGCAGCCAAGGCTGCCCCCAGCCTTCACATCTCCAGCCTTGGAGGCCTTCCCTGTTTGTTAGCATGAGGTTGAGAAGCACGCTATTCCTTGTGGGACGTGCCACTACCTGTGTCAGGAAGTTGTCATCAGTGCTTTCCAGGAACCTCCTGGATGGACTGTTTGTGCTTTGCTCTGTTGCTTCTCCAGCTGATGTCAGTGTAGTTAAATTCACTCACAAGAACCAGTGCTTGTGATTTTCAGGCTACTTACAGCTACGAGTAGAAGGCCTCACCCACTTCCTTTTCCTGATCAGGCTGCCTGATTCTGTGCAACTTCTAACATTTGTTCAATGGCCCAGCCTAGAGTTTCCTGCATTACGGTAGGTGTATCTGGGTTTCCCCTACTGTTATTATAACCAACTGAACTGCAAAGGTTAACTTGTTTTCTGGGACTAGCATACTGTGTTTAACTTAAAAATTATATTGCAAAGGCTGTCCATGTGCAACTGGAGCTGGCTTGGAAGAGCAATGCAGCATTGATGAGAGATAGGAGCCTCTAAACCTTGTCACCCGAGTATGACAGAAGATAGAGTTGATATGGGACAAGGAGACAGGGACAGGGTCATTGCCACTACAAACTGTGCAGAGCAGAAGGGGAAAACTATAATTTGGTCTTCACAAAACAAGATAAAACATGAGTGGAGACTTTAATTTCTCATTCCAGTTAGACAGCACTGGTGTGTTTTGGAAAAGCTGTGTTCTACAAGCACATGCCGAGCACACTTCTCTCAAGAAAGCAAGCCTTCAAAACAGCTGTGAACACGCTGGGGCTGCTGGAAGGCTCACACTGATAAACAGGCTGCTGAAATTGGAAGGACTAATCTCAGTCACTGCTTGGGAGTGGAATGGAGCCTCATGGCCTGTAAGAGAGGCAAACAGTCTTGGTTTGTCTGCACAACTAAACTGAACAAGGTCTGGAGGATATGCTTGAGCACTGGGTCATGATTATCTCAGCTATTTGGGGGTGTGCTGCTTGACCTAGCTCAAGCCCATTTGAGAAGAATCCTTCTAGACAGTGGCTGGGCACCATTTGGGTACTTTATGGACCAAGACTGGTCCCGAGAAGCAGCAGATGAGGTAAATGGGTTCACAGGAAGGGTTTAACTCATCGCAACCAGACAGCAGAGCCTGACTTTGGTTAGTGTATTAATACAAATCTATCTAGGGAGATTTGATTATAACTTGCACAATTGCTGTGTAAATCCATTACTCAGGCCATGCTGTAATGAACAGATAGATAATGCCAAGCAGGTATCTCAGTTCCTGCCTTGGCAGACTGTCAAAAAAGGGTGCTAGGTTTGCTAATGCACTTGTGCTCTTCCTGCTCACCTGGCAGAACTGGTAAGAGAAAATAGCAATGCTGAGCATTAGGAGCTATCTAGACAGTTCATGAGTGATTAAGGAGAGGTCAGTGTGGACAAACAAAAGAAACAACAGAAATCAGAAAATGCAGACTGGGAAGGGAAGCAAGGTCAAGGAATACGTTAGCAGAAAGATCACTGAACACAGTTATAAACAAACCTGTTACAGCCAGTTTTCTTCTAAGGGGTTATTAAGATGCCCAAAGGTGGATGGGTATCTGATAGCACTTGTCAAACAACCCAAGTCCCTTAAGTCAACGGGCACTCAGCATTGTTGGTGCAATTTCAGTTTGGAACATCAGTGCTTCAGCATATCTGATCTGCTGCAGGTGATTTGGTTTCTGCTTGGTTGTGTTTTTTGTTTTTTTTTTCTCGCTTACTGTAACTGTTACATAAGCATATACTGCAATAATGCAAGTGATCTTTTCCTTTCCGTTTTGGTTACTCATTTCTCCTGATCTGGTCTGGTTCTGATGCTCACTGATTTGTATGTGGCTGCTTTTACACAGACACCTTCTACTTAAGCATAGATTCATTGTTACTTTCCTTATTGCAAATATAATTTAGTCTCCTGGCATAGGAATTAGGTATTTAGATAAATATCAAGGCTGTGATGCATTTCCAATGCACCTATATTCCATACGCTGGGGTTTTTTATTTACAATTTTCTGTTGATTATTCAGGAATTGTTCCTGTCACCTACATCTTAGAAGACAGCATAGGAAATTGCTCCATGCTCAGATTCCCTTTGACATTCTTTAGTTTTCTTACCCTTGGGCTTTTTCTTAAAGAATCTAGCCTTTTATTTTTGTTTTCCTCCTATATCCCAGTCTTTTAATGCAGTTCACACATTTATGGCAGGAAGGAGAGGGCGTATGGATGGAATTCCCCTGCCAAAGCTTATTCAACTTGTTTCGTACCTTTGTGTTATCTTTCATCCAGGATAAGGGTCAACAGCCAGTGTTAAATGTCATAGTCCATTAGTCAATGGGGGCAGCTTACACAGACAAGAATCTGCTATAAATCAATTCTCCTCACAGATAATCCATGTTTCACATGTGTTTTTTAAAGATTGTCTATGCTTTTCCAGTAGCTCAAATGGGAATACAAAAATACCAGCAAGGGGTATGTTTATAATATGTAATCAGTGTACCAGGACTAATTCACAAGTATTGTCCCCTCTGTCACCAAGTAACATTTCTGTTGCAAGGTATTAATATGGAACTTTAAGTCTGCCCTCATGCCTATTTATTGGAATGCAAAGCTCTTCACTCTGTGGTCTGGGAAGCAACACCATGCAGTCAGTGGTCAGTCACCCACATATGGATGCCCCCCACATTCGGTGCTCTCCTGCTACTACCACACCGTGCAATTCAGAGCTGAACAAACTTTTCAGCATAGTTGCAAATCTTTCATAACTGGTTTGAATTGTATCCTTCATAAACTTGTAGTTGTTAAGTACTCAGAACTGCTCAACATTGACTTCTTTTTTTAGCTTATCTTCACCTGATTCTCCCTTGTTCCCATAGCACTTCGATACATTGGATGTAGCAACTTCTCTCCCTTGTCATTGTCTGTAACACAAATCCATTTACTTGGTGTAAACTACATCCATTTTAGATAATTTGGCACCTATTTTGTAAATAACTCCTACAAAATTCTTTGTTGGCTGTACTAGAGATGATTCTGAGCTGGACCAAGGGAGAAAGAAAAATAGTCATCACTTACACTGCCTTATGTGTCACCTGTGCTCTTCAGATGGCTGGACTTCCATCAAATGCGTAAAAACAAAGTATATAGAGCAATTCTGCTCTACAACTGTGATTTATTATTTCCTTATTCCCACCTTGAACACTCAGCATGGGCTGCAGAAACTATAAAGTTCAGTGATCATGTTTCCATTGAAGAAAAATAATTCTTCATACAGCAACTCTTTTTCCCTTCTCTCCCTGCTTTCCCTGTGGATGTAGTAGAACTACGTAGCTGCTTTGCTGAAATAACCATTCTTTCTCTCTAGGAATTGGTTGATTCTCTAGGTTGTCAAAAAATAGCCCCCTGGGCATTATGAGAAGTGAAGGATAATAATGTAACTATCATTATTTTAGCCTTCAGGATTGCCAGTTTATTGTGAAGAGTTGCTTATCTTAACATACTTTGGTAGAACTTCTGATGTAATAGGTAACGATAAACAAAGATGGAACTATTAACTGCTGGCGTCATGAAATATATTGCAGCTTCAGCAACTGCCTTCTGAAACACAGATGTGAAATTGTGTTTCTGGCAGAACTCTTCAAATTAGTCAACTAAAGTTCAGAACATGGGCTTTAGAGAGGAAAACAGAGTGAGCCTGAGTGCTAACACTTAACTCTGACCTGTATGTACACAATCTAAACCACTGCTGCTCTGAGAACTCCTGGATTGCAACACATGGGTTGCAATCACACCACCACTGACAAACTCCCATGGGATTAGTATTTCACCAGGGGCTTCAGTTTTGCTGCATGTGACATTTGTAGCAAAATACACCTTTCACGTGTAGCTAACTATAAGCAAGATTTGTCTTATGCGTGTCCAAACAGTTTTTTGTGAACATCTAACTGTGCCTGTCATTTGGTACCTAACCTAACACTGTGCCTATGTTGTGACATTTGTCTACTTGTCTTCAAGGGCTAAGCTTGACTTTCTGCAATGCTTCTGGGTTTACCATCTAAACCTGCTCCAGTTTTAATACAGATGCACAGTTTTCTTTTATTAGGTGACAAAAATACAGTTGAGAGGGCTCTCGAAATAACCATATCTTTGTGTTAAGGAATTTGATAAAACCAAATTTAGCTGCATACGTTTTTGCAACTCAAAACAGACTCAAAAATAATGGAGACCATTTGCAATGGATATCAAAACCACATAATCTAACCCCAGTAGGTACAAGTTTAGTATATAAAAGTCAAGCTCCTTTGTAATGCATTAAAATACCACCTATACATAGAACAAAATATGTATCTATAACTGTACTAAGAACAAGAAGTACTCTTTGCACAGTTCTTGATCAAATAAATGAAAAACTCATTATGGTGGTACATGATTTACTTTCTCAGTGGGAGGGGGAGGAGCTTCAACATCTTCATTTTTATTCCATGACTTGTCAATAGAACCGCTGCCTCAAAGCATCAACTCTTCTGAGAAGAGTTTTTCTCTTGCAGAAACCTGAAAACTCAACACTTTTGAGTTTTCAGGTTTCTGCAAGTGAAACGTGCCCCAATGATGCATGTATAGACATTTTTATATAAATATAAAAATCTCTCTTGAAGGTCAGAGCTTTTTTTCCTTTTAAATGATTCTTTTCTTACTGAAACCTCCTATGTCTTGCTTGAAAAACAAAACAAAAACTATTACAGGTTTGCTCTGTGAGAAGACTGTATTCCTCAATGAAAGTGAAAGCTGATTGTCTCATCTGAAGCTAAGAAAACAGGCATGTAAATAATGATCTTGAGAGACTGCAAAAGCAAGATACTATTTCATCCAAGAAGTGCCTTAAAAGAAATTTCTCCACATAAAGGCTGAATTAGAAAAATATTTTTATTTATAAGAGTAAATAATGTAGTGCAAGGCGAGTGGATTTAACCCTCGGTAATGCATAGATTGATGCAATTTATAGTCTGCGATCTACCTCATTTTGCAGAGGTGCCTGCACACCCACTGTAAAGGTTAGACCTTCCCTACAGCCACTTTACAGATAGCTTTAAATCACATAAAAGGTATTTGCACTCCATATATGTTATCCATACGTCCCATCCACCATTTATCAAATAAACTGTCACTTAACTAGGTGTCTTTTAGAGTTACTGTAGAACACGAATAAATCCTTGCCAGTGTTATCTATGGGAGAATCCAAAACAAAATTTTTGTTCATTTTGTGTCACCTGAACACAATTAAATATTATTTATTCATTAGGGGGGCTCCTTTCTCTAACCAGTGCCTTTTGGCAGGAAGGGAAACATTTTGTTGTGTCCACCAAGGAACTGTGGAGGCTTGTAAAACTTTGACTAAAACTTAGCCAGCAGCATTAATATGTTATGATCATATTGCATATACTCCTGGTGTGTTTTCTTTCAAAACAAAATGCTTTTCACATTAAAAAATTAGCATGGAATATAAAATGCCAAAAAATTCATTGTTACCATTGCATGTACTGAAGTCCTGGCTAGTTTCAATGGAACTTGGAAAGTGTTGGTGACTGGGTTTCGCTTTTATGTAATTTCCATGATTCAAACTTGGAAAACCTTGGTAATTTAACCAACAAATAAGCTAAAATGCAGTAAAAACAATTTAATAAGAGATTAGATGTGTAAGTAAAACTTCATTCAAACCTGTGGGATGCTTGCTTATTTTTCAATTAGGCAAAGACTGCAGGTTTCCTTCCAGGTCCTTCCATGACACACAGTATGATCATGTGTTGGGCATAGTGAGAGAATCTGCATCATCTGTTTGGAGTTAAATAAATTATAGGGACAGTTTTCCTCTATAGTGGAGAAGTCAGATCAGTGAACTTCCCTACAACTTCAGCTGTTGGACTGCATTATTAATGCCATGTGTAGGGTTGGTTGCCAGTTCTTAGATTCGTAGCTGTTCATATCCTGCCTTCCCAATGGACATCAAGAAAACTACACTTCAGCTTGTAACAAGAGGATTCTGAGGGTTTGACTCCTGCTGTGATAAATCATTTGAAAGAGTAGGTTCATCTTGCTGTAGTCTGGTAGCATCTTCGTTGTCATTCCCTAAGGAAGAAGGGACGTCATCTGACAATGGTTCTGATCTTCTTCCAGGAGAATTATGGGCTTCACAAAAATGTCAAAAGAAATGATTTAAAAAACCCCACTGTGTCTAGTAAGTCTACTAATCAATATTTAAATATTATGTGGATGTAAAATTACATATAAAGATTGTATTCAAAGGTTGGAAATATTGAAAGAAGAATATCTATAACTATGTACTTTATACATATGTTGCATGATTCCCAAGTAACATAAATTAATAGCTAGTAGGAAAAGAAAGCAGGATTTCAGAATTATTTCCATATTCAAAATATTATTCACAGTTACATGTCTTAATTCAAATAATCTTTTCAGATTTAATGGTGTTGGGTTTTTATTTTATTTATTTCCTATAGGTGTAGGTTATCAATGTGAAAATAATTTTTTCAGTATTTTATTGCAGAAAGATATCATAAAGTTGTTTTCTGACATACACTTAAGCTGCCTACTGGAGTTAAAACACAACATAAGAAAACATATGTAGTGGAAGAAATTCTTTTTATAACTGGTAATATTCACTTCACAGTTTCCTGATCGAGTCTTGTGATCTGAGTTGAAATGCTTGATTGAAGCAGGAAACGCTTTTTAAATGACGACTCATTATTTTTCATGTGATGGTAGGGGTTTTCTCCCCTTTCCTCAGCAATGTAGTTTTGTCTTTGATATCTCTTTCAATGTGGTAGAAAACATGATGGCAGTTTTAACAGACTGAAGTCAGGCACTTGATTTTCTACTTGTTAATATTCTTTGTCCCATCAAAGGAGACAACATATAGCAAAACTTTCTGTTTTAGGACAGGAGGAGTCTGCAACTCCTGACTGAATGCATTTGCCGATTCTTTTACTACTGTGAAGAGTCTGAACTAACTCTTCCTAAGTTACTCCAATGTACCAGCTCTTGGAACCTCACTTTTTCTCCCACCTTGGATCTGAAGTGATCCAGTCATATCAAACAGGCAACAGACTTTGATTGCAGATTGCAGAGACTCCATATGGAATCAAAGTCATATAATTCCTGTAACAGTACTTCATGTTGAGAGATGGGGAATAATCTTATGCAGTGAATGTTTTTATTAAGAATCTTCTTTATCAAGGGAAATTCTTCAGAAACCAAGGGGTATAAAGTTATGCCTTTCTTCATCTACCCCTTTTTAATGATAAAAAAATTACTTGTGTGTCAAAGAAGCTACTGCTCAGAGGTACTTCTATCACATCTAGAATTCTGCTTTCATTTTTGAAGGTTTTACTGAAACAGAAAGATCACTCCTCTTTCTTCAATTTTATTAGGACACATACTTACCAGACAAAGACTGAAAAGACTGCACTGCAAATGCAACAAGAATCGATAAAAGAAAGGTTCCCAGGAAGTAGATCTGTGACAGTAATTTTAAAAACATAGTTAGAGCAGTGCAAAGCCAAGGTAGTGTTCCAAATGAACGGTGCATGTAATAAAGGAGCGATACATACCAGAGTAGAGTGTAAAACATTGTTCCAGAGAACTCTCATGTAAAAATAAAGCAATGCTAATGAACATGGACTAACTGATTCTTCGTTACTATTATTCCAGCACCTACAACAAGAAGATTAAAACAACCGATTAGTCCTCCTCCACAATTTTGTGGCATCAATCATCTGGGAATCTCAAGTGGGTTTGCAGAACCAGTAACCCAGAAAAACAAACAAGTATCATCATCACTATCTCACAGATGGTGAAGTAAAAATGCAGAAAAATACCAGCTTAAACTTATTAAGCACAGAATACCTTACCCTACAAGTGTATTTTTTATTTTCTTACTCGTCAACAATGGGTCTAAGCATCCAGGCTACACTTGCAAAGCAGTCACATTTCAAATTCTAACTAATGTGAATCAACAGCAGAAGGACTTGATTTAAAATTAGATGTACAAAATTTAGTTGCCTACGCAGAATGCTAGTGCTAAACCTCCTTTAGAGACAATGGCATATGACAGAATGAAGTCTGAGCTTGAACAGCGTTCTAGCTGACTAGAACAAGGTACTTACCTCCTGTGGGGTGAGCTGAACAGCTTTCTCAGTTCCATCAAATAGGACTTCACTTACTAGGGGAGTTTAGACAGCTAAATCACAGGTACCTATTTTAAGCTTCAGTTGATTCTTTTCTACAATGCTAAGGAGGGAGTGGTGGGATGTATATATCAATATATACATTTTCTATATAAATTTTGTTATAAATAGACATAGAATTTAGTTATAAAGTCATAGATTGTGTACATGTGTATATATATACATATATATATACATATATAAATACATAAAAGTATGTGCCCTTTTGGACAAAAGTGCATGACAATGGGAAAACCCTTTAGCACTGTCAACTCTGGAATTACTCTCGCAGCAAACCAGGTGGATTCAGCCCAAGTGAAGGCAGAATTCAGACTCAAGCTTACAATCCCAGACAGTCCAGAACCCCTATGTATCTGACTGGTAGTTTCATGTGGAGTGGAAGTAATTTAGGGTACAAGTTCAGGCCAACTGCAGTGAAGAGCAATTTCAGTAGACTGTTGGTGAATAGACAAATGATGTTTTAATGTTGGTATCATTTCCACTTTTCTGGGGTCGCACGACACTCGGTAGCAAAACAGACGATAAACCACTCACTCTTGATTCACAGACTCATTTATTACCATTATCTCCTTCTTCTTTAAATATTTGAAAGGCAATTCCACAAATTTACCAAATACTGTGTAAGCTTCACATTCCCACTGTGCTTTCCAACACCTGTTGCTTTACCTGGATAAAGGAAACTCAAGTTCTGTAGTGGAACCCGAGCACAGTAGGTGGTTTGTGCATGAATAGTGCTGGCACAGGTCGTTCAGGCAGCAGACCTGTAAGCTTCTCAGGTATCTAATATTCTGTGCCACACTGTCTGCGCCAGGCTGGAACATATTTGCAGAATCAATAGGAAGGATTGCTATTATCCCAGTTACACATTTTTTAAATTCTGTATTAAATTATGCTACATTTATAACTGAAATATTAGTTTGGACTGCACACAAATCATCATTGCCTAACTCAGGAACTTAAATATATTGAACTGGAAAAGACCTCCTGTACTGCTGAATCCAGTCCCTGCTATGTCAGGTAATCACATATAATCAGGTCTCTTTAACAGGCATAAACTGAAATATATTTAGGGAATTTAAGCCTTTCAAGTATGTTGACCTTAACCTGCCTTAAATCATAAAAAAGAACTAAGTTAATAATTACAGGATTTGTTGCACTCCAGAGTAAATGCTACTCACGTGGATAACCAGAAGATGCTGATAAAGAGTAAAAAAGACTCACCTGTAATACAGTTCCTGAAGAAGTGATGTATTACTAGAATGCAATGCTTGATCAATTTCCAAGTGATCCAGAATGTAGGAAGGTATGGAGTTGCCTTCTTCTATGACAAGGGCCAAATTAAAGAAACCCTAACAGCAAAAAAACATGTATGCTTTTTCAACATTAAATTTTCATATCTGTATTTAAGCATCGAGTATCTGAATAATTATAACGGTCTTCCCTAAATTTGTTTAGTGTAGTGTGATATTCACTGAATAATTATGAGAGCCCTTTCTCCTACTCATATACTCATGTAAATACTGAAAATGCAGAAGAAACATTCAGATGTCGTGACACTGTTTTCTTAGCTCATACCTTTTTCCAAATGCTTTCTTTCTTATTTTTAGTTACTCTTTAAGCACAGTCACCATATCAAACGGTTATATTTTATCTCCTAGGGAAATACAGACTGAAAGCCAGAAATTGATTTCTGTTCTGTTACTGTTCAATTCCCCTTCACCTAGCTCTACAGCTCAACAGCATCTGAATAGCAAAATTGAGAGCAGAAATTTCCTCCAGACAATGTAAGTCCTTAATCTTATGGTTCTGCCTATTTGGACAAGTCTTAGGCAACCCTGTGTCTCTTTAGAGTCACGAAGATGAACATATAAGACATTTTCCACGATTTCCCCATCACTTTGACTTTCATACTTTAAAGTAACTATTCATGCATCCCTTCTTTCCTTTGCTAGTTTAACAGTAATGTTTTGTCCCAATAACCTCAAAACAGAACCCCCCTACACTACCTCTGTAAGTTCACATACAAGACACTGGCTGGGGATATTGCCACAGGCACAGGGAAAACAGAATATTGCACCCAGGACACTTCAGGAGGGCTTGAGAACAGGAAACACAGTGGTGAAACACTCCATGTCTTTGGTAATATGACATGGTGTATTCTTTAATTATAAAGCATTTTAAGATGAAACCTTCGATAGCAAACAAAATTCACCCTGGGATTCACTTAATATACCATGGGAAATGGACCAATCTTCTCTTTTATATCGTAAAATGGCAGAGGACAGGACTGGAATACAACCCAGCAGTCTATTATTTCTTCCTCTTGCAATAGCAAAAATAGTGAGGTCACAACTGAGTCAATTGTGCCAAGGTAAGGTAGCACTGAATTAGGCCATTTACCTATAGCTTACAAAGCAGCCTAATCCTAAGACCATTAATCTATGCTAAATTTATCTTCTGTTATGAAACAGCAACTACTGACTCACAGGGTTTGAGGTTTTGAAATAACTGTAACTTATTCTAGCAGGTTTCTTTGGTGCAGATGAGGCTAAGCAGAAGAACCAGTCACAGCTAAATTCTCCGACTGTTCTACACTCTGATGTTTTGCCATGACTGCAGACCCACCTGTGAATCTCCCTCCAAGGCAGCCTGTGCGTACATCCGCATGGAGAGCTCAAGGTCTTTAGACTGGTTCTGGTAACCATAGTAGTAGAAATCGCCCATCTTCAAATAAGCTGTGGAAGAAACCAGCAGAAGATCATTTAGGCTATTTGTAGCAATAGAATTAACCAACTGTTAATGTGATGGAGAAGTTAATAGTAATTCTATTTAAAGCACAACATTAAAAAATGAACATACTCTTTCTCTCTGGTTGTCTCTGTGGCTACTTTATATCAGCCTCCCACTGAAAGTATTTATACTGGATAAAATCTCTCATTGTTTCTCTTTAATGAATTTAGAGAATGACATTGCTTTTATAAACACTGAGACTTAAGAGTCTTTATATCGCATTCCTTCTTCACTTGCTGAATCTTTCTTTGGGCAACCTGAAGCCTTAGTAGTCAGATTAGCCCTACTAAGTTGAGGAGACTTAAAACCATGCCATCTATGTGCTTGCTATGTACCTGACACTGTGGAGGCTGAACCTTTCTCAAAAGTTAGAGAACATTGCTGCTGATAATTTTAGTAGTTTCAAATCCATCTCCACCCAGGACAATGGCAGGGATACAATTTTCCCGGTCTAGAAGGAAACAATGCCCAGCAAATATTTTACAAACATCTTTCTGTGACATTGCATAGTAATGAAATGCATCAGAGAGAGGACATTGACCCAGACAGGAACAAGCACAATGTTGCACTAATCTGTGCTACTGAATTTAAAAACTCCCATCTGACCTAAGCTTCCCTCAAATGGTTTGAAACTCTTCTACACTTTGCTCTGTGAGTCTACAGCAGCTTCCTAGAAATCCCATGTGTTTTTACAGAGGACTGGAATGGAATGACAGTCCTATCCTATGAGTCTGACCTTCAGAAGTTTTTCTAATTTAAGCTTGTACCAGTGGATCTACCAAAGAGTCAACAAAACTACACCTTGCTAAGGTGTCCACAAACTCCTCAGGAAAGGTAACAGCATTTGTCAGCTCCTTTTGCTTCAGGCTATATCCATGTGGTATATAGTTTCCACACATTTAAATTTTCCACTCTATTTAAATGAATAGCATGAATTATTTTTACACTCCACTTTTCCACATGCTTGTTACAAATCACTTCAATGGTCTTGTGAGACAATCAGATATTTTTAAATATTCAGTAAAGCTTTCAGAGGCACCAAAATGACTTAGCTATTGAAGTACTAGATGTAGTAAAATTTAAGGTCTGAGGAATGTAACTTATTTGCAAATAGACCTTTTTTTTTTAAAGAGAATCCCTTAGTTCTCCAAGGTAAGCTCTACTAGTGTTGATAAACTCTGTACCCTAAGAGAAAAACTAATGATAAATTAGATAAGGAATCCCTTAGCCTTTATTAGTTTCTCATGACTCAATTATGATACAGAAGTATATTTGCTTTTGGATTTTCCCTTTGATAAACCAAACAGCATGAGCTCCTAAAGTCTACTGCTTTTTTTTTTCTTAAACTTTGAGTCAACTGATCAGACTTCTACATATCTAGCCCTTCCTCAGGGCTTAGCTTTTTTATTTTATTTTATTAAGATTTTATCCATTTAATGCCATAAAAAAGAAATTTTCAGAAAACTTGTGCTGAAATACAACACTTTAACTACCTTTTCTCCCCTGATATTCCTATCAAAACATGAAAAAGGAAATGTATGATTAGCAGGAATTAATCTTCCCTCGACTTGCTTACTCACATAGAAGTTGTGACAAACATAGTTTCTGAAATTAAAAAAAAAAATTAAAATTCAGAAAGAATTCCTTATACATACCAAATGATGGAGCACTGACTTGAGAAACAGAGAAATTGTAGTATCTCCAGACACAATCAGTTGCTAGGTATTTTCTTGCTAGGTCCTATAAAGAAAATAATTGATTAATTCGTATCCCAGGTAAGAGACTAGGATCACATTATCATTAACAAGTGCTCCTTTCAGGATAATGAGTTGTGAATACATTTACTCACTGGTCTTTCTTCACAGATGTGTGCTAAATTTGACTGTGACACTTCAATCCCAGTTTCAGCTGCTAAAATGTAATGCAGCAGAGCTTCATGCCTAATGTTAGATAAAGTAAATTAATGAAAAGCCTTACAAAAATAACACGCATTTTAGTTACAGTTTTAAAAAAACACCAAAAGCACTAAATAAATTTATAAAATTGCCTATGAGCAAAATTTTGGTACAAAGTTTAAGAGCAAGAGGCTGGGAAACCCATGCAACAGCGACATATAGAGGCAATGCCTGGTGTAACCAAGCCATGCTGGATCTCGAGAATTTGCAGCCTTTTCTCTCTTGCATTGAAGCTACACTGGCTCCAGTGTGCATTTACGCTACATGACAGACGGATGGGAAAGAAGAATTGATACTAAGCCAAATTCTCTATTTAAATGTTTCAGATAAAACAGTCTTAAAAGATTCTACTTAAAAAAAAAAAAATCTATAATTAACTTAGCTGTGTATATATCTGTCTAACATTCATCTGAGTATTTCTTTGGTATGCTTTACCTTTTATTTATGCGACTTGGGTTTTTTTTGTCTTTTTAGTCTGAGCTTTTTGAAACGGGATTTGTCTCTCCTTATACTTGAATGTATGAACAGAACAACAGTCTCTATCCCTCTAAGGACTCTATGCATCTCACTGACTGTAAAGCAAGTAGTAAAATTTAATATTGCCTTTGCAGTATAGCAATTCAGTATTCTGATACTAGATGAGAGCATCTCTCACGTTCTCTACTCTCTACTCATCTTCATCTACTCTATAATATGAAGACTACGCATTTAAAATTAAGAGGAAGTCTTTAAAATCGTGTGTAGTTTTAAAATCCCAAGATAATAAAAAAACTCACATGGCGTACTGTGGCGGTGGCCCAACCC
>VZTH01008378.1:87536-101328 GCA_013397815.1 Aleadryas rufinucha | reverse complement strand
TACTCTGGCCAAATTTCAAGCCACCGGCCTAAACATAAACTGTTTAGTGAGGCCTTTTACATTACGCCAAAGGAGGTTCCGAGCAGGAAACCACTCAAGGACGCACTAACACTTTTCACAGATGGCTCAGGGAGATCCCACAAGTCAGTCATTACTTGGAGGGACCCCCAGACTCAGCGGTGGGAAGCTGATGTCGAGGTGGTCGGAGGATCACCTCAAGTTGCGGAGCTAGCAGCCGTCATTAGGGCGTTTGAGTGTTTCCCTGAACCTTTCAACTTAGTCACCAACTCGGCATACGTGGCCAGAGTAACTGCGAGGGCGGAAGGGGCCCTCCTAAAACAAGTTTCGAATGAAAAAATTTATAACTTGCTCTCAAAGCTAATTAAGCTCATTTCCCACCGGGAGCAACCGTTTTATGTGATGCATGTGAGATCGCACACTGACCTGCCAGGAGAGGTTGCCGAAGGCAACCAGAGAGTCGACCTTTTGGCTTCTCCAGCGGAGCTTGCGAAGCTCCCCATGGTGTTTGAGCAGGCTAAGATCAGCCATGCCATGTTTCACCAGAATGTGCCGGCACTGGTCCATATGTTCCATCTGACGCGGGCCCAGGCCAGAGCCATCGTGGCGACATGCCCCTACTGCCAGGCTTACCAACTTCCATCTCTGGGCAGTGGGGTTACTCCTAGGGGGGTCAACAGCTGCAAGGTGTGGCAAATGGATGTGACGCACATCCCCAAATTTGGGCGTTTAAAGTATGTGCACACGTCCATTGATACCTTTTCTGGTACCATGTATGCCTCCGCCCATGCCGGCGAAAAGGCTGGAGACGTAGAGAAACACCTGGTCCAAGCCTTCGCCGTGCTGGGCGTCCCGAAAGAGATCAAGACTGATAACGGGCCCGCCTATTCTGGAGTTTGCCAGCTTCTGCCAGTTATGGGGGATCCAACACAATACTGGGATTCCCTACTCCCCCACAGGCCAAGCCATCGTGGAAAGGGCCCATCAGACCCTAAAGAGGGTTCTACATCAACAAAGTGGGTCCATGAAAACAAACTCTCCAGTTCTCCGGCTTTCCAAAGCGCTATTTACCATCAACTTTCTCAACGGGTCCTTTGAGGACCCTGAACCACCAGTGTACAGACACTTTAAGAACAACAGTAAACAGAAATTGAAGGAGAATCCCGAAGTACTTATTAAGGACCTGGAAACCCATCAAGTGCAGGGTCCGTACCCACTCATCACGTGGGGGAGGGGATACGCTAGTGTCTCTACCCCCCAGGGATTGAAGTGGGTACCAGCAAAGTGGGTCAAACCCTATGTCCAGCGGGAAGTGTCCACCAAAGAGGTTAGGGTAGCCGCTTGGTGGCGGAGGCGAAGATGGAAAACCCCACCAAGATGTTATGAAGATTTTCCTTCCTAGACATAATTTAAGTATGCTGTGTTAACATCGTCTGTTTTATTTACCCTTAGAGAATGGCTTACCACATGTCCACCAGCTGGGAGAACCCCATCCTGAATACCTGCCTGGCTCTTCTCCTGCTGCTGTCCTGTGTTCCTTGAAGCGGACCATGGCTCATTCCTCAACCGAGAGTCAACGTTTGGGCGCTCCTGGCAAAGTCACTGGGGCAGGACCATAATACCTCAGCACCTCAGACCCTGGCAATCCCATGTCGACTTGTCTGGTGGGGATCCCTGTCAACTCCTCTGGGTTTCCCTTACCCTTACTTGCCCTATACCACTCCCACAATGAAAAGGCTCGAGCTCAGAGGATGAAGCGTGTGGCCCAGTTGCAGACTGGAGGCTTGTGGCGGCGTTAGCAGACTGGGCCCCTCGAAAGTCCGCTGCCTCCCAGGCTATCAGTCTGCCACCAGTAGTGAAAAATCCAATGATGCTGTGGAGGCAGTGGGTGCCCAGTCTGCCGCACTTGCCTGAAGAACCCCCTGAGCTCGAGCTCCTTGGTTCTGCTCCTGCCCAATTTTGTGCACACTTTATGTTTACCCCAAAGACCCAGAAGGAGTTCTACACAGACCTTGTCCAACACCATCCAGCGTACCAGGCAGGTAAGTGGTGCAGTAACATCATCCACGTTAAGATGCCATCCACCCTGGACAGTGTCCTGAGCAAATTACCCAAGGGCCTGTTCTTGCTGTGTGGCGACCGTGCCTGGGCAGGCATCCCCTCTCGCCTCCTCGGAGGGCCATGCACGTTTGGGCAGTTGACCCTGTTTACCCCCAATTTAACCCAAATTCTGAATTGGCATAGTAGAAGCGTGACCAGGAATTGGAACATGGAAAATGCAACTCAATTGGCCAGACAAAAACGCACATTTAAAGATGTGGACTCAAATTGTGATTCTGATGTCTTCCACTGGTCATGACTACATAGATCCACCGTATCGCTTTTCTTGCCCGGGTGGCTGCAGCAAAGGCTCTAGGGGAATTGGGCACCCTAGAGTGTTGGGTGGTCAAACAGGTGAATTTGACATCAACTGCAATAAGCAACCTCCTCAAAAACGAGGAAATAACCAGGCAGGCGACATTACAAAATCGAGCAGCAATTGACTACCTGCTGCTACTACACCAACACGAGTGCCAGGAGTTCGAGGGGCTTTGCTGTTTCAACCTGACATCGCGAGCGCCGGACGTCCACAAAGCCATCAGGGGAATGCAGGACCTTGTACATCAAATCCAGCAGGAATCAAAGGGCTGGCTGGAAGACTACCTGTCAGAATGGGGACTCTCGGGGTGGTGGGCCTCGGTCATCCGAGATATCGGTTTTGCAATTATTACACTTATTTCTATATGTTGTGCTATTTGTATCTTAAAGAAGATTATTTACAAATTTATTTTTAATTTATTAAGTAAAAACGGGGAAGATGTGGCGGTGGCTCAACCCACCTTCAGGGTGACGGACATCCAGTGGGTTGACTTCCCCGCCCACGACTCCTCCTCTGAGGGCGGATCGGAGGAGGAGACAGGGGTGTAACATCACCGCCCACTAGGCGTTCCCCTGAATGTGTCTCCTCCCCGGGTTCTGGAACATTCTCTCTCCCTTGGTTCGTTATTGGTTGATTTGGTTCATGTTTAATAAGTAATTCATTGTATATTCAATCAAGTTCTGGAAAGTTCTGTCTTGTTCGGTTCCCCATTGGTTGGTTTAAATAAGTTCCTCTCCATGTGTTACCCGATTGGTTAGATGTCATCCTCTTGTCACCTCTGTATTGGTTATTTCCTTGTTCCTCCCCTTTCTCCTCCCCCCAATAAAATCCCATGTCACAGTAGCTGAGCACGCCATTCCAACGGCGAGGCTCAGGTGGCAAGTTCCCTCCGAGACCTTCCTTCAAATAAAAGGCTTGGAATACACGAGCACCTGAGCCCTCCTTCATTCTCTGCCTTCGCCTGCTGCAACCATCCATCTAGGCTGCGCCAGCCTACTTGGCTCTTGGCATATAGCCTCAGGGGAGCTGTGGTTCCTGAGGCAACCACCTGCGACTCGCAGCTGCTGGGAACCCTGCTGAGTGCTGCTGCACCGGGAGCTCCTGGAGTGTCCTGCGCAGGAGGACAGCAAATTGTCGCTTGCCACGCCACCGGGCGGCTAGTGGCCAACGCGGCAGATGCTGAATGTTTAATAGCCTGGTATAGCATAGCTGGACAATAGCAGTGGAAAGTGATGAAGGCAGGAAAAACAATAGGCAGAACTTCTGGTTTAACAGGCATAAATGCACTGTGTCTGTAGCTGCTCTGAGCTGCTAGCCTGCAGGAGGCTAGGAAACTGTCATCCACTTTACGTCAAGGAAGCTCTGTCTAGACAAATCAGAACTTCTTCCCACAGAGCTTTACTTTTTTTGCATATCCCTTATCTCACAGAAGTTGCTAGAAATAAGTGTTAGGCATCAAAATTTACACAAAAGGCATTGTCCATCAAGTCAAAAATGAGAATCAGTAGCTGGTTTGTTTTGGCTTCCTTTCACACAATGTTCATGTAAGGACACAGTTCTGCCACATACTCTTTCTTCATCCTCTCTCACACATTTTGGACAATAATCCATCAAGATACATGAGACCTGAATTAAAAAAAACAAACCCTGACAAAACAAGTGCAACCTAAAACTCAGGAACCTCAGCAGCTGATTTCTGGAGTATTTAGGACCACGAATTACACAAATGATGGATGCTCTTCAATTAATTCAGCACCAATTTTTGATCAGCTAAATTTAAAAAATAAAGTCACCTTTATGGTTTTGAGTGGCTTTAATGTTTGTGGTTGACCCACTGGGTTCATAGGCATAAAACAGGTACTCAAGTTTCACCATCCTTAGCATGGAACAAGTCTTGTAGTTTATGCAAATGCTGGAAGGAAGATATGAATACCTTCCCTCGCTTAATTCCCCTGTACATGAGTTGCATCAAAACTGTGAGCACCACTAAACTTCTCTTGTATCAATTAGTCCAGTCTCCAATTGGTTCAGCAGTTATCAAACGTGTGCTTTCAGACCCATTTTTTTTGTCTAAACAAAGTTAACTTAAGCAGCATGAAACACAAGTGTTAAATTGCTCAGTTGTAACTTAGAGGGCTCAAAGCAGTTTGTGACGTAAGAAAATTGGAGTCAACACAAGGCTCTGAGGTGGTGCTGATTACAACCATTTCCTTGAACTCCCATTTCATCACTCTGTTGGCATTAATTGCAAACAAGAAAGACAGTGGATTTGCATTACATTTGGGCATATGAGAGACACAAATTACGGATTTAATAAGAGTCATTTAAGGCCTCCTCCTGGAAAGGGAACATCTCTCCCCAGCCCAGCCACACAGGCTGGCTCACCGCCTGTCTTGGACCTTGACCTTTCTGAATCACGTCAAATAAAGCTGTGTGCAGTCAGGTCTGCTTCAGGTAAATAACCACTGGGATTACAAAGCCATCAGACATGGCTTGATGGCTTTTTCTAAAGTCCAAGTTAATGCAGTGCTTTTAAATACAGACCAGACCATGCTGGGAAATATTCTGCATATTATATTCTCTCATTACAATTACAATTGCAACTTGGTGTTTTGTAATTTAGGGTCATCTTTTTAAGATATGGTCAAATAGTGAATATTCACAGGTAGCTACTGCTGCAACTTAGTAATACCAAAACAAAGTTCTGGGAACATGGTTTTGATTAAAAGTGAAAAGATAAAAGGGAGGGGGGAAATAAAGGACCGAGATAAGAAGATTTATCTCTTACTATTAATTCTTAATAGTAAGAATATAATAATAGTTACTATTAATTTTACCTCACTTAAACTACTTCTAATATTTAAGCTAACAAGTATTTTGGTCTAATCTGAAAGTAGGATCAGTATCTAACCATAGAAATGGTGGCACAGTACTCCTGCTGGGACCCAGTAGATTCTCGGTTTAGAACTCAACAGCAAGAGCAAGCCCATCTTCAGACCACTCACTGAAAGGAGGCAGCTCTTCTGCAGACTTGTACAGTGTTTTCATAGTGCATGGAACCACCTGCACATACCTTGCTAGAATTTCTTTGACAGGTCTTGTATTATGAGCATTTTTTTAATATTAAAAATCTGCACATGCTGAAGCAGATTGTTCCTTCATACTCCTGCATATCATCCTACAAAATAGTATGGCACAGGACCAGGTAAGTCCCTGTATAGATAAAAATCTGAAAATACTAATTTCTCTGAGTAAAACCTTCAGGTTCAAAAGTCATATGCAACAGGAAAATAATGATACAAAATGTGATTGAGCATTAGTTACACACCAGGAAAAACAGCAGTGCAGATACCACAACTACTGAGGACTAAGCACCTTTCTCCACTAATCCTTTCCTAAATTGTTTTTCCTAATTCAGTCATGTTTACTGTCAGTGGTGCTTCAGCTGCAGAGTTCATGCTTTTCTAAGTTTTACCTGTAATTAGGGCTTGACTCAGTGAGAAAACATCTCTCTGGTTTGTACACTAGAGTAGCTGGTGCCTGCATTCAGAGCTTATTTACTGAAGACAAAAGAGTTTTCTTCTGGCTGAATTTCAGCCAGCTAGGCAAGAATAACCAATTTCTGCTTCTACCTTTTCCGCTAGGCACTACAGGAGCAACAGCAAGGATACAAATGTAGGAAGCAGGTCCCAGCACTTCTGGCATGGGAATCCATGGAGATTCTTCACTCAGGGAGCTGAAGGATGAGAGAATTGGATTCCTTTGGTGCCACAAAATCAATAACAAATGTATAATGCAGACTTGATACTAATCAGGGTGTTATTTATACAAATAAGTATAAGCATATTCTGGTGTGTATATATAAGTGTATTCTGGTTGCCAGAATCTTTTTTCAAAGACAAAATAGAGGAGCCACCTTTTCGCAGTGGTGCCCGGGGAAAGGACAAGAGGCAATGAGCACAAGCTGAAATACAGGAAATTCCATTTGAACTTAAGAAAATACTTTTTCCAGTGTGATGGATTGCCCAGAGAGACTCAAGTCTCCAGCCTTGAAGAGATATTTAAAACTTGGCTGGACCTGGCTCTGAGCAGCCTGCTGTAGGTAGCCCTGCTCTGAGCAGGGAAGGGTCAGACCAGACAATCTCCAGAGGTTCCTTCCAGCCTCAACTAGTTCATGACTCCCAGACAACCTTTTCATTCACTTAAATGACACAGCAACAGCCAAACACAATCTACTGCTTTTAAATCCAAGAAGACATGCAAGTCCCTTCTCATCTCTATGCTTACGTAGGTCTGTGCCTTTTCAGATTGTCATTATAAGATGTAATGTTTCATTACAGTTCTTGCAGTAAGGGCAGACTTAAATCAATTCCCTTTCTAGGGCCAAATTTGAATGTAGCCTGAACAAATGTAACAGACAGAAACACTGGAACACTTCTAATGAGAACAGTAAATTAATCAAAGAAGTTACTGGCTGAGTAGAAAACTTGTGATAGTTTTAATTGGGATAACAGTGCCAGGAAAAATACAAAAGTACCACTGCTTGATCAGCACAGAATCAGTAACATAATTTGTTTACACCCTGTGCCAGACAACACTATGAAATATTAAGACCTAACCCTTACCAAAGAGATAAATATTTTTAAATAATAGCTATTACTGAATTGCAGAAAACAATTAACACTAGTTTGTTAGCCTTTCCTGATACAGAAACTCAACAAGACAGGCAGCTGGAATACAGGGAAGAAACCTGTGTATCAGTTTTAAGCCAACTGGCAAACAATTTGCTGGCAGGAAGAAAGAAGAACTAGCATCACAGAAGAACATTCATCAGATAAGTTTGTTAAAGAGTGCTTACCACATGTGATAAGCACTGTTGCTGTTTTAGACAAAACTGGCAAACAATTATACTCAGTGAGATAAAGATATAGGGAAATACTACAGTTGCATTAAGATAATGCAAAGGAATTTGGATTACAGAGTAGTAAGTGAGGCTGAGAAAAGATGTTACAGAAATTTCCAAAAGAAAAGGAAACTAATTTTTTTTTCTAAGCCATTAAGAGCTTTTCTTTCTATCTCAGTTTCAGAAAGGCCCAACCATCTTTCTGTTATTATTTTTTCTTCCCCAGACAAGCATAAGTAACGTTGTCATGTTCCCCATCTAATGCACAGTTCAATGGTAGCTGAAAACAGCTGTTCCTTACCTCAGCTTTAGACCTTTCCTAAACCCCAAAGCCTCCCATTTGCTTTTCATTGTGCATTTTGTAGAGCAGCATTGTAAACCATTTCCTTACCATAACCATCACCTGTTTTAGTTACGTCAGGATAAGCAATACCAACATCCAAGTAATTTCAGTCCAAAGCTGCTGTTAAAAAGAGCCCCTGCTTCTGGAGAGGGCACCACCTCAAAACAAGTCATAGAGAAGCTGGAGGTTCAGAAGAGAAGAAGTTTCCTGCACTACAGCACCAGTACAGCTCTAGTTTTTTTTAAAGATACATAAGAAGTTTCAAAATAAACATTAAGAAATCTGTTCCAAGTACTTCAACGCACAATGTGTGGGGTGCCACGAGAACCTTTAACAACTCAGGAGGCAGGAGACTCTAGCCAGATATAGTTCTACATTCTCCCTCTTTTTATCTTTATGACACAATATATTAGTGATCTCCAGTGAAGACAAGAGCTCAACCCACCTCCCTGTTAATTCAAAGAAGATTTGTAAGTTTATTTCACTGTTGAATATATCCTGCTCTTTTTATCACTAACAGTATCTACTCAAAAAACAATCTACTTAAATACCTTTCATCCAACACAGAAAGAAATTCCTCTACAATATTCTGGGAAACTTTAGTACATCTTAAAACTGAGATAGAAGTCTGACACAGAAGCAATAACTGCCTTCACATGGCTATTTTTGTTTTCAGGGATTTTCTTTTTACTGTTACCCATCTGCTAACCTTCAAAAGCCCCTAATTGTAAAAGCACAGAGATAGCAACAGCCAAGCACTTAACATTAAGTTAAAATACTCACACACTAGATAATCCACAAAGCTGGTGCTCCAGGAGCCCATGTGAGAGAAGCCTACATTTCCATCCACCCAGCTATCTTTGTAGTTAATGCTGTCCCAGCAGCAGAAAATCTCTGACTGGCCTTTACACAGCTTAGGTGTGAGTGGGAAGAAGCACCACTGGAAGTAAAGGCTCTTGGGAAGCTGATTAATTAATTTTAAGGGTGATTGGTTTCAGGTTTTGTGTGTGAGTGATTGACAGGAGAAAGGAGCATTGTTGCTGGGAGCAGCTCGAGGTAAGGCAGGCCCTTTCAGGAGCACCACCAGCACTGCTGAGGCTGCTCACGCTCTGAGTAGGCTCGTTCTCTTCTAGAGTTTTGTTCTGTAGGCAGATCCCCTCAGCTAAATAAGAATTTGTTCTCAGTTCTTGTGCTGTCTTCTGGGTATTACAGTGTATGCTGTGGGAGAGCTGTTAGGGGCTGACAGATATGCCTAAAGCTCAGTCTGATTCTTGAGATGTACCAAGCCTCAGGCTGGCATCAGCAGCTGGCATCAGCAGCAAGATGAAAGGCAAGGAAGAAACTTGAATGGAGATCTAACATTGCTAGAATGGCCACAAAAGTGTTACACCACTGCTGCTGTGCACCATCCTTGCTCTTAATGCTTGCACCTGGGTTGAGTGAGCAGTAGAAACAGCATCTTCCATCTGTGCCTTGAAGAAACTGAGAGCATTTTCCTCCAAACAAATTCAAAGAAGTTGTTTTAGATGGAGACATTATCGGATAAGGCCAAAGCAGAGCTCTGCAGTTTCACCTGAGGAATTAAGCCTGTAGGTATTCAAGCAAAGGTGGAGACTGAGAGCCTTGTTATCTCTATTCCCCCACCCTCTGCATTTTACCTCTACAGGGTATAAACTCATCAGGACTGGGAGGGACTGTTTGGTACCAAGGTCTAGTGCTGGTGTAATGATACTTTGCCCTCTGGCTGCACTTAAACATTAGTGCAGAGAACAGTGGCAGCTGTTGAAGGTGATGCCATCTCCAGCTGGAGGGAGGTGGCCAACCCCAGGGCAGGGTCAAGGGGTGAGCACATCTCAGCAGCTCCAGGGCTCAGCAGAGCCCACCTCTGCAGCTTTATCGGGCTGAGCTGGCCGACTGTGTATTTAAAACAGATGGGGGTACCCAGGAGCTCTATTTGCTGACTCAAGTGTAAGGCAGTGGTTAAGGGTGGCAGGAAGTGGGGGCCAGGGGTTGTATAGGGATAGGTTAATATCTTAACATGTCAGCAAACTTCTGAGGAAGAGGATGTATTGAAGGCTAGATTTATTCGATTTGTTCAACCATTTTTTGGTGCTATCTCATTAGCTGTAACAGAAAGAAATGTTGGAATTGGAATGTGCTGTATTCATCTGTTCTAGGCTATAAATTGACTGTGAAACATCACGTGGAGGCTCAGTAGTGCTCCTTGCTGTTGTCAGCATTGATGGAGTGGCACCCCGTGAACCACAATGTTTTCTTGTGCAGATATGATTGGAGTGATTCACAAACGCAGTAAACTTCCTCCTTTGTGTGCTGTAGCAACAACCAGGGTGGTATCAAAGAAGGCCTGAGGATGATACCTGGACACAGTGGGGTGCTGTATTCACCTGCAATGTAAATACAGCAGTAAATCTGCAGCCTTTTTACAAGTGAGAAAGCTAAGACAAGACACAGGGAAGGATTAGGAGTGGTCAGTTGACAGACCCAGATGGAGAGTGATTGCAGAGAGACAGAGATGCAATGAATCACCATACAGGACGTTAGCGGTGGAGCTGGGGAGGTAATGCCACGAACCACAACTTTTACTCTCGTGTACCTTTGCACCCCCAGGTGTTTAATGCAGCCTTTGCATCTACATTAAATAGCTGTCTTTAAATAATCATACTTTCCCACCGATTCTGTCCCATTCGGTGTTCAAGGACTGCCTCACCACTCAAATAATTACACTTTCAAGGAGGGTGCATTAAGAAAAGCTCTTAGACTCTATAGAAGATAAGACAATTGGAAATCAAAAGTTGACTTTGTAGCAGAAATAACTGATGTTAGAGGAAAAAATCGTTTTCTCTTGGCTATGAATTTTAAAGTTATGAAGCTTCTAAACCAACCTGTTAAATGTAGATTCTTCATTTTCTGATGCTGAACACTGGAAAACGTTAAATGTGGCTTTCCAAATTTCCAAGGAATTATGAATTCAGAGGAAAGCGATGCTTGTTACCTTCCAAGGAAAGGTAAGATACATCTAGAGGTATATAGCACATATTTTAGGAAGAATTAGTTCAATATTAATTCTGCTTCAGAGTTGTGACAGTGACAAGTCATTTTGCCTTTCTCTCTCAATTTTCCTTCCTGTAAAATGGAAATAGTAATTTCTAAATGTGGCATTTATCTGTATGGAGAAGGTGCAATTACTACCAGTACAGGCTGTGCTGCATTTCAATCGGGAAGTCAGAAAAAGCTCTCAGTAAATATCTTGATTTTGCACCTAACCAATGTGTATACTTTCAGGGAGTAAGAGGGGAGCTTGTCCACAGTCAATTTCCTAAGAGAAGCTCTCCTTCCCTGGGGCTCAGCCTAGAGCTGTTTTGCTTTAATTTTTTTGTGGACTTCTCCAGCCTGGAGGTGTCAGCTCTATTTTGTTGTTGCCTATGGGCATTTGGCTCTGAGTGTTGCTCCTGAGCTCCAAGAGTATGATTCCTCTGGTCTTTTCAGAGTAATCTACAAGAAGAGGCTTCCTTATGCCACTTTCTTCAGAAGATGCACCAGTTCTTACCATCCCTAATCCTTTCAATCCTGGGAATTTTGGTGCTTTGAATTTTCCGTTCAAATATTTCTTAATATTTATCAAAGAAATAAGGGAGGTGTTCCTTTGAAAGGGAAATTAATGTATTGGTTCGATGCCTGCAAAGGCTTCTGAGAAAGGAAGAAATCCTACTGGAGTGTGATATGGCATGGACTGTTTAAATGTTAGTGTCTAAGCTATTTCCAGGCCTTGGGCTACAGCACGACGACTTTGTTCTGTTGAAGACAGAGGTTCTGAGTTGATTTATCCACATCCTGAGCATTTAGTGCTCTCCCAATTTCTACCACTTCACAGAGAAACAAGGAGAAGGAAGCAGCAAAGAAGAAATGGGTAAGCGAACAGAGGCCAAGAAAATAAATTGCTGAAGGTGGAAAATGTTCAGCAACCTGTGGGTCCTGTGTGCTGATCCACCTGAATACAGTCATTTTAACCTTCCTAAAGCACCTATGGGTAACAAAAGCTGCTCCAAGATGAGTAAGTGAAAGAGGGAAGAGCTGAGATGTGGTTACTGGGGAGTGAAGCTGCCCTGCGATGTGTCAAGGGTCTGCCTTGAGCTATCTCCTTCTGGTCAAGCTCAGTGGTGTCCTGGAGAGCAGGGCAAAGTCCTGCCCATCTCACTTGGCATCTGGGAACTGACAGCTACCCATGGGAATTGACACCTGAATGTTGATGGTACTTGATCTTACTGATACTTTCAGGTGATTAACAACTATAAAATGGTTCAGCATTGAACAATAATAGCCTTTAGTGAAATCTAATCTAGACTAAAACATAATTCTAGTGTCAGTGCCTTGATAATGAATTTTTGGAATGAATTAAAAATGCTTGATTCTTAATAGTTTGGTATTCTGTGATAAATTCACAAGTTCAGTCTAATAGATTCATGCAAATTGGCTTTTTTTGGGTACATGTTTTGTTGCACATTAATGAAATTTACTTAATTGTAGAGTTCAATAATATCTCAAATTACTCTTTGATTAAACAAGAGGGAATGAATATAAGAAGTTTGATATGATTAATATTTATTTAGTCAGTTTTGTAACTTCTCTGTATAGCCTTTATGAATAACTGCCTTGTTCTTACATAACTTTTGTTCCTTCTGCAAGACTGCAGTACTCTTTTGTTGTTGTAGAATTACCTTGGAATGTGAATGAAGATCTCATTTAGCTCAAATGCACTATGGTTGCTTCTGCAGCTTCTAGAGAGCACACCTCCGTGCATTACAGCCTGGGATGCCAGGCATCTATAGGTTCTAGTATAAATGTTATGTCTTGTAAGTTATTCTAATCCTGTGAACAAACTTGTCATGGTGAAAGATGAATTGATTTCTTTTTTGGTTTGTTTTCTGTTAATTAACTTCTCTTGTACCAGAAGTTATTTGTTCCACTAAAATATACAGGAATGTGGGAAGTTGGCACTCTTGATTTATGGCTTTTGCCTCATAATCTATTTTTCAAAAATGCACTATTCAAATTTGCTTTTAGTGCTAGATGAGAGATCATTAACCTGCTCTCTTGAGGGCAAGCTTACCGGTAAAGGCAGGCAGAAGTTCAGGAAAGCTACACCTCCAGATAACATGAAGGAAAAACTCTTAAAATGCAAACATGGCATTGCTACAGCCTGACTACGGGATCCATGGAAAGGACAACAAACCGATAGCAACTGCTACAGAACATGGCTGCATGGCTTCCTTGCATGTTACAGCCCAAGCTCTCAGTTGAAGCCCTTGTGAGTCTCCGAGCTGACTTCTTGGATATCCTCTGTTTGCTGGCATTCAGCAGAATTCAACACTGTCTTCGAGGTCTGAAGTGTTCTGTCTCTAAAAGCCTCTGAGGGACTAAACTGACATTACATTCCCAGGGAGTTGTGTAGTCTTTGCAGTAGTGAAAGGTGGATGGATTGGATGGGTGTCTCTGTTGAACTCCCCAACAAACTGACTTGGGGGGAAAAGGTGCTGCAGATGGCAGACCTGGTCCTGGCTCTCCTGAGCCCTGGAGGGCTGGGACATCGGCGTGCTGGTGCCTGGCTCTTGAGATACCCTTGCCAGCCTGCGCTCTCACAGAATGGGTCAGGCTCGAAGGGACTACAGGGGGGCATCTGGTCCAACCTCCCTGCTTAGCAGGATTGTCCTAGAGGATATAGCACACGGTTGTGTCCAGATAGTTCTTGAATATCTCCAGCGAGGAAGACTCCACACCCTCTATGGACAATCTGTTCCAGTGTCACTAACACGGTGAAGAAGTTCTTCCTCCTGTTCTGGTGGAACTTCCAGTGCATCACAGGAACACCGCGCCTGTCGCTTCGTAGCCTATTGCTTGGTGCCACATGGAAGAGCCTGATTCCTGGTACCCCGCCTTCAGACATTTATATCCATTAATAAGTTCTCGGAGTGGTGCGCCTTAAGTAGGGTGTGGGCGAGCCCGCGAAGGGCGGACAGCCGGTTCTTCCACCGAGGGGAAATCCCCCGGAGAGGCTGTGCCCAAGCTCCCGCCGTGGCACCGCAGGCAGAGA
>VZTH01008378.1:34062-85485 GCA_013397815.1 Aleadryas rufinucha | reverse complement strand
TATTTTGTTCGTGAATTCCGCAATCATAGGAGTGCTGTGTTACCGCTGTGGTTGTCTCCTTCCATGTTTTTATGTTATTTAGTGCTTCTGAAAGCACATTTAAGAATATCACGACTATGTAAATGGGCATTACGTAGGCTGAAAAAAGGAATCACCGGACTGCACTGGGCAATCCACATTGCTGCTGGCAAGGGGGCGGCGTTCCCAGCCCGACGCGGATCGGGGTGGAATGTTGCCTTTTTTACAAACTCATCAGGCAAACAATTGCCTGGTGTTGGAGATTATCGATTGCTTAGTTCGAGAAGTGTGACTCGCAGAATTAAGAACTCTTGTTTTCGTTCGTCCCAGACTTTAAGCTTTGTTTCAGAAACAGAAAGTGGACTTCAGATGCTACTTTTTTACTATATTTTGGGTTGGTTTTCTTGTGGTTTTTTGTTGTTGTTTTTGTTTGTTTGTTTGTTTTTTTAAATTTTTTGGCATATCGTTCTGGATTTTTTCCCATTCTCCAGCTATAATTCAAGTAGCATTCTGTTCATGTCCTTCTTTATGAAATGGCTTGTGTTTTCAACCTTTGGCTATATGTGAGAATCGTCTAGAATGCTTTATTTTTAGAACCTATTTTGGATGTTTTTCTTGCAGGGTACTCTCTAGAATCTATATACAATTATGGAAACACTGAGTAAGGTTTAAGGAGGTATTTACTAACATTTACAAGTCAGAGCCATAATTTGTAAACTCTAGGAGCAGAGCTGACAGAAAGAGAGAAAGGCATTTCAGGGGCTGTGTCTGTTATGGTAAATGAAAGATGCATGCTGCCTATTGTAAAAACTTGCTCTCTTCCTGACTTTGGTGTCTGAGTGTTTTTCTCTTCAGATGCTCTTTCGTTACAATTCGTGGTAATTTAAGGAAGAACTGTCATTTTACAGCCGGTTTCTGAGGCAGGATGATTAAGGGTATGCTTATGTGTTGTAGTGAAGCACCATTTGGATAGACCCAAACTACCTGAGAAGCAGGATGGATGCTCCAGCTGCACTTGAGCCTGGGTGCAGTGCAGTGCTAACGTGGCCATATTCCTTCTGGTGTTCAAGCTAGCTACACAGCACTGCATTATGCTGTGTAGATACACTCCTAGTCACCTACGAGTGCTGGAAGCCTGGGAGGGTTTTGAAAATACTTTCTAGGTCTAATGAGTCCCACACTAGTACTTAACTACGGGAACGTCATTGCCCCTTTAAAGTGCAGTATTTGGGGTTTGTGTTGTGTGTTCTCTGGACTCAAAGCATAAAGAAGTATAAATCACGAAGGGAGTGGATAGAGGAAAAAATGATAAGGTTTCTTTTAGCAACAGGTAGTTTTTGTCAGTTAGACTCTCTTTCTGCGTTTATAATTATCATTAACTTCTTGTTAGTCGATATTTCCTAATGTGATTATCCTCTCCCCTTGCCCTCAGCAAAGGACAAGGACGTTTTTCTGTTAGCCCTGTTCTATGTGTGCTATCCTAGCTGGAGTAACTACTGCTCTTATCCTTCCATGGCTTTTGTTTTTGAGGTAGCCATCCCTGTGAATAGCTCCAGACCCTTCTGCTCGCCGTCACTGGAGTGAAGCGGTAATTCTTGTTGACAGTTTCATTGCTGCCCACAGGGTGCAGCATAAAAATGTCGAAATTGACTTTTAGTCAATTTTGTGTTTTCCTGGTTCCTCAAGAGTGGAATGGATGAATGAGAAATGCAGAAGCTGCCCTGAAGCACAGGACAGGAGGAGGGCAGCAGTGGGCATTTTCAATGTGATTTGCAACTGGCTGGAACTGAGTTACCTTTTAATCCTGGCTTTGGAAGGAAGTACCGATTGCATTGGCTTTTTGTCTTTTCTTCCTGAGTAAGTGTGAACCCCCCAATCAATTTCAAGCAGTTTAAGAACAGGGAGAGGTTTGAGAAAGACTGCCTTCCCCCAGTCTGTGAAAGGTGACGTCTGAGAACCCTCTCCCCAAAAAAGCCATAAAGGCAAGGTAATGGCATTTGGTGTTCTCCTGGAAGTGAAGAGGCAATCTCCAGCTGGCCAGCCAGCATGCACCCAGTTTCAAACCAGCTACAGCATATGCTGCCTCTTTCTTAGCACCATTCAGAGATAGGTGATGGAACTGATAGAATGGGAAGGTGGATTTAAGGGCATGACAAACAGCTGAGCATTAACAAAAGTGTGAGAGCAAGACTCAGTGTGTGAGTATGGGAATATATGGGCAAAGGGGGAGTTTTATGGGGTGCAGGAGCTCAAGGAGACATGGGCAAACTTAGAGGCAACTGGTGTAATTAATGTTAAGCGGCCACAGGGCTTGTAGAAGCAAATCTGGAGGAAACTGAGCTTCATTAGTTCTGCTGTAAACAGAACTACTCATTAAATCAGGAACTCCAGACCTGAAGGCTGAACTAGCTGCTTCCCACCTTTGAGCAGGGAAATCAAGAGGCCAGTTTTTGTATGCTGCTAAATTTGTTTCATAATTGTATTTTTATAGCTAAATTAATGAGTATTTTCATAGTTGAAATTATTGTCCTGGTAAGAAAATGTAGGAAAGAACTTAATTGTCTAGTATTTTCTTCCTGCTGGGTCTCTCCTACTCCATGAAAGTGTATTAAATGACTCTTTCCTTCTACTTTTCATGACTGCGATATAGCTGATACGTAGTATGTCCTTTTTAATGTATTTATTTACAAAGAAAGAGAACACTATCAAAATGTCTTTTTTCCCACTACTTTATAGACATTTTGCCTTCCTCAGCTTTCCTGTTAATTCACCACTAGTGGGGAATATGGTGAGAACAACTGGCACTGGTTGTGAGTGCTGTTGGTCTCCTGGAATATGAATGCTCTTGCCATTACATGAGACCCTCCATGCCAGGGTTTGGAAGCCTGGCCTCTTTCTTAGTCATCCTGTAATGTTTACCGATGTTGTAGACACGTGCCATACAGGTATAATGTGTGCAACGTATAAAATCTAATCCAGGAGTTTTCATGCTGATTTTCATGGTCTGAGTGACAGCTTTATAAATAAGACCTCTTGATCTTTCTTTCTTGGACATTGCTGTTGCATGCAAAGCGTTTGTTTAAAAATAAAAGCAAGGACAGAAGTTTGATATATGTGTTTCTGTGTATATGCGTGTATGTATTTAGTAGCCATTGAGAGAATTCATAACTATTTTCAGCTTCACACCAAGTGTTGTTAGAGGAAACTGGGAACTCTATTTTTCCTTCCTTCTAAATGCCTGGAAAAGCTTGTGAGCTGCTCTGATTACAGTGATAACTCTGGCAAATAAAGAAATGGCTAGGAGGAAAGAGGTGGAGTTAATGCCATATGATCTCCCTGGTCTTTACTGTCCCATAAGAATTGCTTTCTGGTCCTCAGGTTGCAGACCGCGAACCTTTGACGTGGTGATGAAAGAGAAAATGGAAGTAAACTTTTAAACAGACAGTGTGCAACTCTTAATAAAAAAATCTCAGTAATTTGTAAGTTGATGTTTATTGATGCATGAATTTTTCTGCCACGATGCCCATGGTTTGGAAGAGAGCATAAAATTCAGTTGGCAGTCTTTAATGCATTATGATAGGCAGACGAGCATTTAATAATTGTGCATAGGGAAATATATTGTGGCAACAAATCACCATATTATATACTCTTCATAAAAGCCTACATATTAATGATAGTTTGAAGCAGCTGTGTGGTTTTTATTTACAATAAAATCAGTAAAATATAGTGGTATAAACAATACCCTAATACTTTTGATGAATTGTAGTTCTTTAGTATCTCATATTTGGTAATTTACAAACAGGGAGTTGTTAAAAATTCAGTAAGTTTGGTAAAACCATTTGAAGAGGATATCATCAGATTGTGTGTCTGTTTTAACTGAATTTGGCTCCACTTAACAGTAAAATGGAAGTTCACAAAATATAATGAAAACTTATAGTGGTAGAACCACTAATGTGTTACAGTTAAAATGAAAATAATTTTAAATGAGTTTGGATAATTGGAAAATAAAAGATATTTTAGACAAGTACTCCATACACTGATTGGTTTCTCACCAAATGATGAAGTTAAATTTTCCTTCGCTGTGTGTGGAGCTGCTCTTATCTAGTCTTTTTACAAAGTGTAATTGTTTTCATCTTCCTGCTTCTGCATTCCCAAAGTTTCTGAATGCCATCTGGCTTTGTCATAGAGGCACAGAACTGCACTTCTGTAGGTTACACTTGGTTTGTGCCATATATTGGTTTTTAGTGCAGTGTGTTGCATGTTGTCCTCTGTTCTCCTTTTGCTAAGATAGTATTATAAGGAGAAAGTGCATGTGTTAATTTTTGAACACATTTGAGCTGGCCTGTTTAAAAACGAATTTTCTTTTTTCATTCCTTATTTTAGAAGTGTGTGCTCTGCAGCTTTGACTTGTTAACCTTGATGTAAACTGGAAGACACATAAAAAATCTTCAGTAAAATTATTGTAGGAAGTAAACAAATAAATATGCTTTAAACTAGTTGTGCACAGCTCGTTGGTGGTTAATGGAATTTAAAACTTCTGTATGTTTCTGTACTAGCATCTGGGTTAAAGATGAAGAGCAAGTTGTTGGTGAGGATCCTGTCACCTTATTTACTTCAGCTATTGGAGATGACACTGAAAACATGCCAGAGTTTATCACATCACTGCCACCTCTGAATGGAGGAATGTTGTTGTAGGATGTGTTTTATGTGTGTTTTGAATCTGGTTTGAAAGGAGTGGGAGAAGTTCAAAATGCGACAGGGATTTAGATTTTCAGTTGTTTCTGCTGTTCTGTATCAGTATTGATGCCAACTAGAGTCTTGTAAGGTTGGTGCATGTCAGCTGGGCAATCTTTTCTTGGCTAAGCTGTAAAGACAACTTCCTATTTCCTTTTGTGTTTCTAGTAAGGTTGAGCTTGTCATCCTGTGCCTGTGAATGTCGCCTCATCTGTCTCCCAAAGTTAGTTCAGGAAGGAGTATCTCTTTCATAGTAATTTGACAAAAAGATCAAACCGAGGAGTATTCCTATGAAATTGACTGCAAGGATTCAGTGCTTTATGCTCTGCCCTTCCCTCTTCGCTTCTTTTACTAAAAGAAACCTGAGCATGATGTAGATCAATAAGTAAATGTACTTGCACTGAAGGATTTTGAGTAAAGTTTGTTTGAATGTCAAGATTGGAGAGAGAGTTCAGTGTCCTGAGCTAGGGACAAATAATTTCATTAATTTGCTGCCTGGTTGCAGAGTAAGCAACAGTGAACAAAGTGTGGAAAAAGAAAGGTTTTCTCCTATAGTTTAATCTTTCAGAAGGCTCTTAGAAAGATATATCAGATATTTTCTAATTAAAAAAGTGCTTTTGTCTTTTATGTGTTATGCATATAAATACTATATTATTCCACATTTTGGTTACCTCAGATTTTTCTTTTTCCAGAACTTTGTGTGAATGTTTGGAGCTGTCTCAAAAGACATGGTATAGCCATCATAAAGAGTTGTAAAGAATGAATAACTATTTTATAAGAAGCCATTCTTCTTGTGCACCTATCAGGATCTCTAAACCTGCTTGAGAACAGCAGAACTGTTATTTAATGTCAAATTGAATGAAATTTAAAAGACTTACTTGCAAAATTTGGCCAAAAATCAACTCGGCCTTCTTCTAATCTTACCATCAGTGAGCTGTGGAGATGCTTAGTTCCATCAGTGATCTTGAATCTCTGCTGGGATTAGGCTTGACTTTCCCTTTCAGTTGGGTTTGGTAAACTGCTGCTGCTTCTGCTGAAAAAAAGTAACTGCTCATCATCCGAAACGCTGAGCTGAAGTTGGCAGCAAGCGTTTGTCTCGGAAGAGACACCTCTGTGACTGCTGTTACTGCCCACTGTGGTGCTCTGGGCACTGACATCCCATGTTGCTGCAGGGAGGGTTTCTCTCCTCACCCTGCTAGGTAGGGACTGAGGTCTGCTCTGCTGGTGACCAGCTTGTTCCACCAGGGAACTGATGGAGAATTCTAAGCTAAACTAATGCTATGTTGTTTCATTATACTGATTCCTCCAGTAAGCTACTATTGTTAGTTGATGTGATACCTGTGCACCACTCATTTTCATGTTATAAGCGAGAATGAGAGCAGGGGATCCAGAGGACCCTCAAGGATTTTGCTGTGTTTTGCTTTCTAGTAATTTTCTTTCAAATATTATTATTTTACTTGAAACAGCTGTTGCTATGTTTCAGAATTAAGTGGAATGAAGCAACTTGATTTGCTCCCGAGGAAGTTACCTTCATGTGCGTACAGCAGCTGGCTTTGAGCTAATTCATGTACTCTGTTCGGAGCTTCATGGGCACAAAAGATGCAGGGTGAACATTAAAAGCATCTAGCTTGACCCTCCAGTGGCAACGTTTTTAGAAGTTTTGGAGACTGTGGTTCCACAGACATTTCTCTTGGTGGCACTGCTGGCTTAAATTTCTTTTAACCCTGAGCAGCTTCCTGATCATTCACCGTATGGCACTTCAAGCAGTTGTACTGAGGCTGAGGAGGTGGTATGGGATCAATCCGAGGGTAGGAGCAGCTTAAGGTGGAACTGTGTCCAGGAGAAATGTCTCTGTACCATGGCCTGAATGAAGTTCGAAAATGACTTGAGTACCTTTGAGGGTTGCATGCAGTCCCTGTAACTAGTAGATGTGTTCAGCTATATTGCAGTTGAATTAATGATACTTATTCACACAGTATGAGTAATTTCTTCTTTCAGCTGAATAAAGAAATAAATGTTCACAATAGCGCATAATGTGATCGTTTGATGTCTGCTGATGCAAGACTTACTTACAAAAGCAAGTTTCGGAAGAATAGATGTGAAACTAAATGCTCTGAGGGAAACCTAAGCATCTCTATGTTAAAATGCATAAACCTCTGATGACTCAGTAAAGTATTGCCTGTAATACTTCTGCATCAACGTGAAGATCTTTTTGAGTGTTCTGAACAGCACTATAGCTGATGCCGATAGTGAAATGATTGCAGTGAGGCTTCACTGCAGCTAACTCAAGTAGACTCTGCTGACTTATTATTTGGGTTGTCTCACCATGGTTTTAGTTTTTTGCTAAGGGAGCAGGGCTCTTCAATCAAACGATGGTTTCAAATCTGAATTTTGATTGCTCTGTGAAAGAGAGAGCACTTGCTGAGTCATTGCCAGGTGGTCCAAGCCAAATCTCTTCAGTCCTGCATGTCTGGTGAGGAGGGACTGGAAAAGCTGTATTTTGAGGAGTGTTGGCAAGGACAGTTCATTTTGAAACATTCCTCCAACTGATTTCCTTATTTTTTTGCTTTTCTTGGCTTCTCTTCTTTCCTGAAACACGGAATGTAAATTTTCTACCTTTCAAAAGCAAGCAAAGCAGCCCAAAAGCTAAAGGCAGGCAGACAAAGAAACTTCTTGGGGTAGTAATAGAAGATACGTGATCTAAACTGTTGAGTCAGTATAGAAAATCTTGGAGAAGGAGAGCCAGCAAATGGTATTGAAGTCTTAGACTGGAGTTTGTCATTGATCTGTGCTTTTTCTTGCATCCTAATTCTTCCTACAACATAACTTAAAGACTTCAGTTTTTCAGCCTTGGTCTTCATCAAAGACAGGAGCAAGTGCGCGCAATCAGGATGTGGTGCGAGCAGCTTTTAGCAGGGAGGTTAATGAGTTTTGGACTGTAGACCCATGGTGAGATTTAAAGAGTTAGGAACTAACAGTGGTCTAGTTGCCAACATTTTAGTCAAAAATACAAAAGCTGATGTAGTTGAAGGCTGAATGGAATGATGTACTGTGGCCTTCAGAACTGTTGTGATGCTTTGCTGTCACACCTCTACAATTGTGGCATATGGTTGCACTTCCTCAGTATTTTGTTTTAGGGATTTGGAGCTGAGGGACTTCATCCAGCAGAGGTCTTTGAGTAGCCCTTCCTGGGTTTTTCATAAGTGAATTAGTAGGAAATTTTTCTGAATCTCTGTGAACTTTTCAGCGTCCTGTGACAAAGAGGGGTCAGGCTTTACCTGTGCATCGTACTCAGGATTCCCTTCTGTTGTTTCAGATGTGCTTTGGTTCCTGCGTTGTGACGTACAAATTGTCAGGTACAAGTCCACAGTCACCCCTTGTTTGCCATTCGTGAGTTTTTCATTATTTTTGCTTGGCACTCAGGATTTTATTAGCTCTGCTCTGAGACTTCATACTTGTCTTTTGGAGCTTGTGAATGTGGCAATTTTCCTTTACTGTTCCTTAACCCAAGAGACAAGGAGGTATCTGTTCTGTCAGTCCCTACCAACCCTGTCCAAATAAATGTCTCTTTGAACTAGATTATTCCAAAGAGTGCAGTTTGTTTACTTATCTTAAATGACTATCTCCACCAAGATGTGTATCTTCACACGATTTCCTTTCTGCAGGTTGTTTTGAACAGATTTAATTTAATGCTGTCAAGTGAATTTTTTTTTTTTCAGGAAATAAGGTAACATTGTAAATGAGTTTTTAATTTTAAAAAATTATAATTTATTTCCTCACTGGAATATATGGATGGTTTTTCTTTTCAGTTTTGGTAACAAAATTGTCTGTTGCAGATGCATTTGTATTTAGTATACCCAGATGTTGGTCAAACCTTGGTGATAATGTATTTAATAGCAGTTAAGCAGTGAGTAAAACTTAAAAAAATGTGGAGGTGGTAATGAAATATTTCTGGCTTACTAACTGTTAATTCAGGTGTCCTAAATACACCTGGTCCTCCTGTATATTATTATATTTTACAATTTGTATATAGGTCACAGTGTGATATGTGAATATTTTTAGATAATGGCATGATCACTTCTCAATTAAATAGGTAGCTTTTCTGTGTAACGGAGTGCTTACCTCCTTCTGCATGATCTTTTAAAAGAGATAATACATTTTGACTCATTTAAAGAAACTTCAATTTGTTTGTATAAATAGAAAATGTTTCAAGTGCTTTGTTACTTTGTATTTTTTCCTTTAAAAGCTTGTAGTCTAAATTAATCCGTTTCTTTTGTTACCGATTGCTTTTTACAAGATTTCAATTTAGTGAGTCAGGCCTAAGACTGTAGAAAATGAAAAATCTTGTTTAATAAATTATTCATTGACTAACTTTATAATTCCATTAGATGGTTTCTTTTGAAACTGAATGTAGTACTTTAGTAAATGATTGTAAAGATTTTTGTATTTAAAATTAAAAGATTTGGCTTTCTGTTGATGCTTAGAAAAATGGCTTGCTGATAGTGCTTAATTTGGGGTTTTTTTGAGATGTATGTGTATACCTTGGCATATTTTTCCCTGTCAAATTTTTTTTGACAGTAAATTTACTGATATCTGATTTTAATTTTTTTTTTCATTTTAACTTTTAAATGCATTTGATCATGGCTCATGTTTCAATAACATGGCAAAATTGATCTCTGCTCCCTGGCTTAGTTTCAAATGTGATACACAGAATACAAGTCAAGTGTTACATTTGCCCATATATTACTTTTCTGCTAGAATAATGGCAGAACTTAATAGGGTTCTTCAGTTGGTACCTCTTAAATGGAGGAAGTTTGTATCTCCAGAGGGTTCTTAGTTTTGTTGGCTGAGGTAAAAGACTGCATTCAATACCCTCTTAGGTTCTTTTCTAAGATGTATTATGGTAACTACCCATTTCCAGGCACCTGAAACTTCTGTTCCGGGAATGTCTCCTGGTATATTTGAAGGAGTTTAAGGCTGCAGTTGAAATAACCAATTAGTTCTATGTCTGTTTTTTGCCTTTGTTTTTTACAGAAGTCTGGTTTTGATCTTGGTCTGCACTTTAAGAAGTATTTCTTCAGTTAAGAAGAGGACAGTGTAAGGACATACAGAATGGCCCTCAAGAACCTTAGGATTGAGTTAGCTAGTGTTTGGAGGCAGGAAAGAATGGAAAAGAACTTTTCTTGTTTCTTCTTTTTTTTTTTTTTGTCCCCTGAAAACTTTTTTATCAGTTCTTGAGCTTTCTTTAATCAGGACTTGGTATGAAAAGACTGGGCAGGCACATACAGAAACTAGAAGGTATGGGTCAATCAGCAGAGGATGCAAGGAAAGAAGAGAGGACTGTGATGGTTTGAATGTAGAAACCCATACATAGTTTGATGTGAATTGACAAAAGGAAGGCTCCTTCTGACTGCACAAAAGGCAGCATCCCTTCCTGGGAGGCTTCTGGCTGCTCTGGGTCCATTCTCTAGCACAAAGAAATATTAAGAAATTTGTAAACAAGAAAAGTCTAAATGTTGAAGTTCAGTACCTGAATTGATAGCTTTTTTCAAACCTAGTGGTCTCTTAAACTCAAAAAGCATCAATTATGTAAGGTCAGAGCACAGACTTGAAGCTGGTATTGCTGTGTAATTAATTACAGCTTGGACCATGTGCAGTTCTCGTTCCTAAAGCTGTCAGTTTGGCATTTCTTATGTCCATTGTAGAACTGAGGGGGTTTTTGTGGCTATTGCTAATTGCTTTGTTTACTTCTCTTCCCAGAACTTAGCTGTATCTGCTTGTTATTTGTCAGATCTTGGCTGCAAAGGGAGACTCACTTGTGACACCGCAGGCATGTGCTGCTCTTCCTTGGGACTGCATGTATAGGGCAGAGAGCCTGAGCTCAAACTTTCCTTAGAATTGCAGGGTTTCTGGGACAGATAACTACAGGCTGGTGATCTAAGTACCATGGATAATAACACAGCAGCATCATTCTGGAAGTTAGGAAAGTTTCTGGAAGGTTAGGTCTTGGAAACTGCTTCCCTAAAACATATTGTGGTGGAGGGAGATGGTGCCTGATACTGTGGTAGGTTTGGACTCCCTGTGGTGCACAGAAAAGTGGTTCTGAGTGTGTCTGTGCTAATGCACTCACATTTTCTCTGAATTTGTGCTGCTTGGTTGGCTTCCCTTTCAGCTGATTTTTTTAATCTAAGATTTTAACTAAGGCTGCTGTTGAATTCTTTCCATTATGAGAGCTCAGAGAGGCAGGTAGCCTTGAAGGGGACTAGTTTATCAGATGTCTGGGAAAGTGCAAACTCTTTCTGCAGCTTTATCCACCCTCAGGGTATTGAAGTGTGATCTTATTGTCTGAACCAGTGAGGCTACAGAATTCACCTTTTTCTTCAGTGTGGAGAAGTTGGTGGGGTTTTTCCCTTTGGACCTTAAGAGACAGTGATGTCTAACTTAAATATGTGTTTTGCTGAAAGCTACTTTTAATTAATACCAGGTGGTTTTTTTCACCACGTCCATATCCCATACCATTCTTTATTGGGCCTGTCAGCTGGGCAATGGCAGCATGAGGTTTGGAACTGCAGGCCTGCCTATTAGGCAAGCAGCCAGCTCACCATCAGTAGAGTGGATGGATTTGCAAGTCATTTGTTTTGCAGGCCTCATAAGACATTCATTTGTGGGCAGAAACATCCAGATCCTCTGAAATTTGTCAGAAGCTGAAAGTTAATAAGGAAATCTTGACTGGAAAACATGCTTAAAAATTATATGTGTGTGTGTATGTATATGTATATATGTACACACACCTAGAAACAATAGTAGAAAGTAATAAAAAAATTTGTGTGGTATTGATATATTGTCTAATAATATTAGCATTTATGTTGATAAAAACTAGAGGTATTTCATAAGAAAATGGTTATATCTGCTTTGCAACAGAACCTGAAAATTGTTGCTGTAGTACTCGTGCAATGGAGTGTGCAGGACTTAGCTCTGCTGTGTTTCATTGGCATTGTTGATTGGGAGAGGAGAGCCGAGGGGGCTGGGTTTGTGGTCTGTGGCACTTGTAGCAGTGGGGAAGGGTGATATGGGGAGCAGTAATGGTGGACTAGGGGCAGGATATGCTGTTGAGTTGTGCTTTGAAGTCTTTTTCTATTTCTCTGTTGGTTGCTTCTGTGTAATCCTTCTATCTGTTTTCCAGCACTACTGACATTATTTAAAATGGAAAGGACTTACTCAGATACTCTAATGAAAGATTTTATTAACAATCTGGAAGAAAATGAAGTCCTGTTTTAGCAGTCATACCAAACGGGTTAACACTTTGAAGGGTGGTTAGCCTGTGCCATTGGTTTGAGCTCATAGTGATCTATAACTTAAAGTGCGTGTGCATTATGGGAAATGCACTCCTGGGGAAAAAATACAATTAATATTTTTCTACAGGTTGTAATGTATAAAAGTAATTTGCAAAGAAATCTTTAAACAGTTCCATAGAACACTTAATATCACAGTCATTGCAATTAGAAGGCATTGTTGAGGTGCTTTGAAATGAGTGCTATTAAATAATATCCCCATGTATCTTGCTGTGTTCTATGCTTTTTGTACCTTCTAATTTTAGAAATATCAAACCAAGGTAGCCAGCATGAGAAAATTGGCAATGGAAAGTGTTATGCAGGGAGAAGATATCTTAAAATAGCGTATTAGACTGAGATCTTTCTGAATACATGAGTGAAAATTATTGACACTGCTTTTAATCTTCTCTCATCCTGTGCAGAGCACTCAATCTGATGTTTACCAAGTCCTGTTTAGCATTTCCTGTACCCTGCCTACTCCAGTGAGGAACTATATTTTAATTTCTCCTTAGATCACATCTCTTTATTGCATCTTTCTGCGGTTAGAGTACTTCAGGGTTCTCATAACCATCTTGTCCTGTCTTCACAGTTGGAAGACTCCAGTAAACCTCCATTTCCTCAGGAAATAAGATATAGTTAGCTAACTAATAACTTTTATTTTTATTGTGAAGATCAAACCTGCTGAAACTATTGATTTCTCATTTAAAATTAAAAGACATAAAGGTTGCTTCTGGTAATGGTAGATGGTTACACAGGTCTATTGGCTCTTTGCTTCTGTGGGCAATAAATTGATTTAGTAGTGGTGTATTTTTGCTGAAGATGATCTGAAGGATTGGGGGGTGGTTAACTTCAAAAATGGACTTGTGTGTATGTGATTTTGTTTGTCTGAAGGTAAGACTGAGATGTTGCAGGGTAAATAGACTGTGAATCACATGATAAACTTTTGCCAAGTCTCAGTTCTGGAATTGCTGAGATTACGGTTTCTGTGTCCATGCAACTCTGTTTACTTTGTAGGACACTCTTTGAGCAAGACCTCACTGTGGTAGGTGCTGTGCAAACACAGAGCTAAAATTGTCACTGCCGCAGAGTTTCTGAAATCCGGAATGACAAGGAGCTGAAATGAGGTTATAATGATGTATTGTAGTGTCCAGCAGCCTAATCTTTGGGAAATCTTTTGACACAGGAGAGTAGGAGAGATTTTTGAGGTCTATAGCAAAGTAGCTCTACTGGTGTTTCTCAGTTGTCTGCCAAACATGAAGGATAGCTAGGGATAAAACTCAAAGGTGGCAGGTTGAAATGGATTTTTCCTTTTTTTTTTTTTTTACGTAGTCAGTGACAGGGTCTAAGTATGCATCAGGAGTGGGACTTGGCATTTTGTAGCTGAGTCTGAAGACTTTGAAATCAAAATCCCAGTAAGTTGCATTGCTAGAGAAAGAAGGCAAAATGATGTAGAAAAGACAGATACTGTCATTATGAACGATTATACAATTATTGTATAACTGCATTGTGAGGTGCTGTGTGTGAGCAGAGTTCTGTGAAGTGCAAAGGAAAAAATGATGTAATAACTGAAGTACAAACCTAGGGTAGGACTTAAAGATAGGTAAGGGTAAAGACCTTGAAGGAATTGGTAGAAACAAAGAGTATTGGGATGAACACTGAAAGTTCTATCTCAAGCACGGTATGCTTGTGGTGCAAACTATGTGTGTTAGTATCACTGAGGGAGATGTAGGGTTTTGTGACCCTAACCATAGGATTATGCAAAGCAGTCTGATTTAGCTCCTGTTATAGGTACATTCTGAACTTTTTTTGCCCCAGCACAGAGAATGTATTTTTTATTTCTATCACACATGTTTTGTTTCTGTGGTATCAACTCAGGAAATAATTTTTGAAATGGATTAAACTTGTGACTTTTGAACTGTGTGCATATAATTTGTGGTCTAGGAAACTAAGTGATAAATGGAACGAGGTATTTCTGTTGAAAGTTTAAGTGAATACTGAAGTCAAAGTTTGAATGCTAACAATACCTTCTCGATCCTGAAGGCTTTGGAATCACTTTATTTGAATGTTTTTTTCTGATGATTGAGTAGGCCCACAGTCACTGACATCTTGATGACAGAGGCTGGTGGCAACTTTGGTTGCCAGCAGACTTTTACATATATCGCTTGTGATGCTGGTTGTGTTTTATGTTATAGATGCAGCAAAGACTCCTTGGTTTTGACTTTATTGTAGAGGTTTTAGTAACTGGGAGTGGCAGAGGAGTTGAATAATAATCAAATTAACCTGGATTGCCTAAACATGTAATAGTGGAAATCCTTTTTCTGTGAGGAACTGACTTGATTTGTCAAGATGTCAAATTGGTCACAAGCCAAGCTAATCACTTCTGTGGATTGCATCAAGAAAGACAGAAGTGCTCCATATGTTCTGATCTGTATTCATTCAGTTTTGCCTAACAAAATTTTAGGTGTTAAGTAGGGTTTGTGACACCTCCTTGTTTTAACATTTCCAACCTGTGAAAGTCGTAAAACATGATGGAAATCTGGACTGTGCTGTTATTAAATGCCCTCACAATTAAGTTCTTAATTCTTTCACAAGAGGACAACCTTAGGGAGTTGCTAGGAGAAGAAGAAGCAATGGTGTGCTTTCAGTTCTCTGAGACTTTATGCTTCTTGAATTGGGAGGGAGTATTTATCCTAATTTGATAGATGTGAAACTACTATGAATATTTTATATTGACCAAGTTATTGGAACGCTTAACTGTGTGAACATATTGGTTTAGTTTAATGGGAAGGAGGAGGTGGAGGTGTCTAGGGAAAATAGGCAGGAACAGAAAGAATTTTGTGTCTTGGCAAAGAATTTGAGTGCTGTTAAGCCAGTGACTCTGTCATCCCTTGTGTTTTGGGGTTTTTTTCTTTGCTTTTTTTGGCTTCTTTGTTTTTAATTAAGCCTACAGGACTGATGTTGTAAAAGAAGATTTTTTTAAAAAAAATTTTTCCTACATTTTCAGTTCCCACTCACAAGTGTGGGTTGTAATAATTCAGGCATTTGGACTGAGATGTAGGAGTCCTGAAAACGGGTGTATCTGAAAAAATCAACATAGCCTTAAGTACCACCACAAGATACTAAAATAGGCAGTCTCTAGACTTCTTTCTCCATCTTTCTGTCATTGTACTTGGAGAAAATTAGGAAATCAGTTTGGTTGCAGGTTCTGAAGAGGATAATCTGAAGTATCAATCAGTGAACAAGGTAGAGCCAGTAGGTGATGAACAGTACTCATAATGGGTCACAGGGCTTTGTCAGAGAGCATGATCAGAGGAGCTGCGTGTATGAGTAAGTTCTGTTGTGGCATCTGGGTATCTGGAGGTAGATGTGCTGAACTATGATTGAGAGCAAAACTTAGCTCTGTAACTAAACCCAATTTCTACTTTTCTTCAATTCCCCGCTCGAAGAATTGGTTAAGTTTTTGTGCCTCATGATGGGAGGGAGTCTGCCTTTGTAAGGTAAAACCTTGGTGAACCTGCAGCTTTTGTGTCCTGTGCTTATGGGATGTGTATATATAGTAGGCTGTCAGTTAAAAGGGCTACTGAGAGGGGAGGTCACCTAGATTTAGCAAAAGTGTTAAGAAAAAAATGGGAGCTCTCCAAAGATGGCCATTATTGTGTGACTGTATCAGGGTGTAGGCAAACCAAGTTTCAAAGGTAGAGAAACCATTATTAAATGTTTTGGTGTAGGTGGTGGGTAAAAACTAGACGTGCTTTTCAGCATCTGACTCTTTGAAATGAAAGCAGTGGGGTTGAGGGGATGGGAGGAGGGAGTGAAAGAAGTGCTAAGATAAGTTTATTTTCCAAAAAAAAAAAAAAAAGTTGGTTGTTTGGAATGTGAAGAGGAGAGTAAAATTACTGGGTTTATGGCACTTTACTGAGCTTATGGTTTTTGGTGTTCATTGAAGTTTGTTCCTAGGCTCATTTTTCCAAATGCACTTCATAGGCTTCTCTTGTAGAAGAGGGCAGAGAGAGCAGAGATTGTTATTTTCTGAAAGATGTCTTGCTCTGGCAGCTGGATATTTCTGTCCTTTGTAAATGTCTCTTTAATGAGCTCCACTATTACTGCGGCTGCTTAGCTTCCATTAGGCACGTAGTGCATTGGATGAGGAATGTTGCACTGCAAAGTGCAGGTGCAAGATCCCAGGATTTTGATGTCTGTGTTACAGAATGTGTTTACTGTGGTGGCATTAGATGTGCTGGCAAGTCATTGTCTGGCGCTAATGTAGCTGCTAAGCATTGCGACAGAAGCCAGCTTAGTATTTTGTGTGAAAGAGAACCCTCTAAAACAAAACTGTAAACTGATTCATGATCTTCTGTGCTAAATAATAATCTGTGTATTCACCATCGGTCCTCCTCACAGTTTAACCTGTTGTCGTACTTTGGCTGAGAATCCTGACGAACCGTAGGTTGCACTAACTTGTGGGTGTGAATGCTCAGATGTTGCTTGTGTTTGCGTTCACAGGTCGCTCTGACCAACTCGTGTCTAATGTTTTCTTAGCTGCTCTTTGCCTACCTTTCTTCCAGAGTTGGTTTTGCTAATGTGGCACTCTGGGCTAATAAATCTGTTGCCAGTTAAGTACCAAAACTCTTGAGTTTACTTAGGCAAATGAACTGCTGCACTGCAGATGCAAGGCAGCTGCAGATCCTGTATAATTAGCACTCGCTGGTGAATCCTGTTCTGGTTTATTGATGAACCTAATCAAAGAAAGGAAAATCGAGGCTTCTTACGTTGAAATGGCTATTTACTTGTCAGTACAGTATAAAGCACAGGAAAATTCTGAGCCATAGTGTTCAGGACTCTTGGCAATAAAAGTAATCAATTTAGATAATCTAATAATAATCGTCTCTTTAATAATTGAGGCGATGAAGCTTTATTGTAGGTTGTCTAGCTGAGTTTTCAAAGCACATTTAATGCAAGCATATTTTCCAGAAAGGGCGTTCAGGCTTGATTTGAAGGTTCTGAGTAGCGAATCCATTGTCCTTTGTTAGCGGCTAATCATTGTTGTTAAAATGCTACTGAATTTCCTATCGAGAAGCACAACAGGGTGAATTTCAAGTCCTGTGATTCCCCTCTCACTGCTCTGCCGCCTGATACCAAAATTGTCTGACGCTTTTGTGATGCTCGCATTTAGTTCTTGAGCAGAAGCCTTGTGATTAACAGATTGAGAAATCCATGAGATCTTGGAATCCTCCAGTTCTGTCCGGAGGCAAGATTTGAATACAAAAGAGAGAGCTGAATTTTCAAGAGAATAACGTGACGCGTTTGTTTAAGTACAGAGCTTTTTGAAAGATACAGAGCATCAGTGATCATTGCTGGTATGCTTGGCTTCGTTTTCCAAGTCAGCTGTGCTTAGCATAGCTGGGAACTAATGGAAGAGATCAGCAGCCTGTTAGAAAGAAACTCGGTTCCTCAGTTCATCCGGGCACTGTCTTTCCCGAACTGGAGCTCATATGTGGGGCAAAACAACTTCATGAAGATTGAATGTACGTATTTGCTGTGAAACTTCCTGTTGCCCAGTCTGCATAATTAATTACTTGGGGATATAAATGTACTAGCATTCTGCTAATGAAAAACTGTCTAGTGTAGCATTAGGGTTTTGTCGTGCGAGAAAAGTCTTGGCTCCTGGCAGCACAGACAGCATTATCACTGTCTTCTCAGCAGATGATTTGTTTGGGTTATGCAAATACACTTTGCCTTCATAAACAGCAAAGGAGAAGAGAATCACATGCCAAAGAAGTTTCTGTGAAACTTCAGTACCTATCTATATAAAAAACTTGGGAGCCACTGACTGTGCAGATATTTTAATGATGATAAGAAATATTTATTCATTATTTTAGAGAATAAAAATAAGTGAAAAGAAAATTTTGAAGGAGCCCTAGTTGTGACTTTGTCAAAGTGGCCTATTACTATGTAGTATTTTTCTGGGAAGTATTTCCTGGTAATATTTGCAAGTTAGAGTCAGATTTTTCTGTCTTTGTTAGTAATTTGATTATATGGGACTAAATGGATTTTCCTGCCTATTTTCAGTAGCTATTCAGCACTCTTCTGCATCCTCCATTTTTTTTAGCATGCTTCTAAAAATACGAATATCTGAGACAGATGCAGTACTTCAGCTTTAGTCTCTGAAAATGTTGGGTAAAATGATTTTGTTGGTTTTGGTCTCTGATGTTCTCCAGAGTTCCATTGAAGGAGTAGGTATCCACTGTCTCTTGCTATGGCAAGGTGCTGTAAATCATTCATGTCTGCTGTGTCTCTGAAAGTTGGGCCTTGGCCTCTTGATGGGTTCCAAACTCAGTGGGAACGTTACCAGCATGCTTAACTCCAAGTGTAAGGGGAAAAAACAATACTATCTTAGTAAACACTTTGAGAATTTGCCAGTTTTTCTTCTGGAAAAGGAAATGATAGTAAGCTGTGCTGGTTTCTCAGGCCTGAGAAAGAAGGTTTTTTTGTGGGAGTTTTTGGTTTGTTTGGGGTTTTGTTTGGTTTTTATATATATTTATTAACATTTACTTTTTTCCTAGGGTTTTTACTTTTATTCCCAGAGACAGTGAATTCCTACATTCAAATCCACAAATAAAATTAAATACCAGAAAGAAGCAAGCTAACACTTGTTAGTATCTTTTTGATGTGGTTGTGACTTCAGATTTATAATCTTTCTTGATCTACTTCTGTTCTAGAAAGTGGACCTCCCTCCTGCTATCCAAGAACTGTCCTGATTGGCTGTCCATCCTGACTTTTCTTGGTGTGNGCTGTAAATCATTCATGTCTGCTGTGTCTCTGAAAGTTGGGCCTTGGCCTCTTGATGGGTTCCAAACTCAGTGGGAACGTTACCAGCATGCTTAACTCCAAGTGTAAGGGGAAAAAACAATACTATCTTAGTAAACACTTTGAGAATTTGCCAGTTTTTCTTCTGGAAAAGGAAATGATAGTAAGCTGTGCTGGTTTCTCAGGCCTGAGAAAGAAGGTTTTTTTGTGGGAGTTTTTGGTTTGTTTGGGGTTTTGTTTGGTTTTTATATATATTTATTAACATTTACTTTTTTCCTAGGGTTTTTACTTTTATTCCCAGAGACAGTGAATTCCTACATTCAAATCCACAAATAAAATTAAATACCAGAAAGAAGCAAGCTAACACTTGTTAGTATCTTTTTGATGTGGTTGTGACTTCAGATTTATAATCTTTCTTGATCTACTTCTGTTCTAGAAAGTGGACCTCCCTCCTGCTATCCAAGAACTGTCCTGATTGGCTGTCCATCCTGACTTTTCTTGGTGTGGCTCTGGATGCTCTTATCATTAATTGTCTACATGTGTTTTATTTCTTTATCTTCGACATATTTTGTACATGGGTTACATTGAACCCATGGTGTACATTTCTGAATAATTTGTGAATTTAAGAACTTCACAAAAAATCTTCTGTTAATGGTTATTTACCTCATTATTTTCCATCTTTATGCAAACACCCATTGGCATGGGCAGCTTTCTCCACTGTTTGGGAGGCTTGACAGGCCAGGACCAGTTGTGATCAAACAGAGCTTTTTTCTAAAATACATTCCATGCTGCAAGACCTGCCTTGGCTGAGAAAGGAGAGCACAAAGCTGGTGAGGTCCAGCAATGGGGCTGGACTCCTTAGCTCCTTGCTCTGTGGAGCCTGAGTGGGGTACAGCAGGGGTACAGGACTGCACAACTCCAGTGCTGTGAACCAGCTGCAGGAAGGACGTGGTGAGGAACACAGGGGAACTTGAGCACTAAAATGGCTGTATCTCCCCTTCCTGGAGCATCCTCACTTTGCTTCAGCACAGACGTTTTCATCCCAATTTGCTCTTTCCTCATCTCACAGCTCTGAGACATCTGGCATTGCCTATCCTATATTTTGACAATAGCCCTAGTGTGATCCAACCCTTCTCCCTGCAGACTGTCTTCCCTGTTTTCCTTTAGCCCTTTGTCCTCCTGTCAGTCTGGAAAACAGCAGTGACTCTGTATTTCACCAAGGAAGAGTGCACCTGAAAGATCACATCAATACTCTTTGAAATGTGTGGACTGGAAAAAAGTAGGATTAGGTAAATTGATTTGTTTAGATGTGAATAGAGGGTTCCACCTAAGCCCCAGTGTACTGAAAGTAAAAAAATCAAAGCAAACCATCTCCAGCCCTAAGTGGCACTCAGTATCTCTGCTGTGAATAGTTATAGTATGAACTGCTTACTGATTGCCAGTTTTCTGAAGCGACGTGCAAGGAAGTTGGAACCACTGTCTTGGCATAAGAAGCTGGCTTTCACAGGGCTCTTCCCAGACGAAATTTAATCATAATTTCTTCCTAGGGAAGGAAGTTCGTTAGGTATGTATGATGTGCATTTCATCTCCCTCCCCAGTGTTATTGCACACTAAGATCTTATGCTTTATTTAATAGCATCTGTAAATTGTTTGGCATAAAACATCCTGTTTTAGAAAGACCTACTTTTAAAATGCAGTGTTTAACTAGAAGAAATCCTTTTGAATTTTCGAACAGCTATCAGCATTAGAAGTGCAGTATTGCTGGAAAATATGTGCTGTGTGGTCTTCATATAAATGTATGAATTTCTCACTGAAAGGGAGCTGTGGAGCTACTACTGGTGTACTGTAGTATAATGGTCTCATATGCAGTTGTGATTTAGTAAGCTGTACCAGATTTCAAGCCGTCTGCATTGCAGCCTTTTCGTTATTAATAGTTAATGATACTCTCTGTCTGTAAGCAGATCCTTGCTTTCAGCCTTCCCTCCCCCCTCAATCCTTAGGACCTTGTGTTTTGTCCTCTTACCCGGGAGTGGGGGAATGGGTACAATTGCTTTCAGAGCTATCAGGGCTGTTTTGTAGGCAGTCGGGACAGATCCTGCTGGAGAACAATGCGAGCTGCCCTGTCGCAGGTCTGCTCGTCTTGCCTTATCAGTGCGCACACTGATCGTCTGGCAGGGCAGTGCAGTGCGCTGGCTTTAGCCTGCTGATGACCCTGGATTATGTTCTTGTTCATGACATGTCTGCAGCGAGTGCAAGGTTCCAATTATATTTGCCTTCAGGCGGTTCTCAAGAGATGGTGGGGGGAGGAGAGGGCAGGAAGAAGAGGAATCATTTGTGTAACTTAGAAAAGACTTTGGAAGGACTGTTTCAGGGAAGAAATCGGAATTTCCAGTGTAATCCTCAGACTTGTGAATCACAAATACAAATAAATTCAAAATTTGAGACTGCCTCTTGGGTTATGTTTTGTTGTTTTGTTTGGGTTTTTTTTTATTCACAAAAGAAAGTCTGTTAAACTGATCTGGCTTTGTTTTAAACATAATTTAAGGAGACATTACATCCCTCAAAAAACCACAATTTTCATGTCTTGTACTTGGGAAACAAGTAAGACAACAACGAATTCTGAACTGGAGTTCGGAAAATGTTTTATTTTGCCACGTTTTTTTCTTTTTTGCAGACTGAATAATGTCACCAAAACTGCTTGGCTAGTACATTCTTTTTCGTTACCTCTCTGCTTGCCTGTTATCTCCTCAGTTTCGATTAACTTTAGCTTTGCTACTGCTTTTACTGGTAAGCAAGCTCTTTCAAGGCCTGGGGACAGAGAAGGCGTGAACTCTTCACATAGCAGTGAATGGGCGATATTGTCATGCCAAATTCATGACAACATAAACTATAATTGAGCCATCAATGAGACTTTGGAAGTGACTATTCATAGTTTGTCCTGCAAACAGACATTAAAGAAAAAAGACATTGTGTTTTCAGTTACTGCAACAGTTCTACGAGCTTAGTTTGTATTTCAGTTAGAAGATTTTCCTACTAAAAATGTGAAAAGCAACTTGTGAAGAGAAGGACTTTCCAAAACTTTGGAACCAGTTGGTCATAACTTTCTTGTTAGTGTTCAGGTGATTGATGTAGTTACTTATTTGCATTTTGAAAACAAATTCAAGTGGAAAGATTTTCTTTTCGATTTTTCTTTTTCAAAATATTTTCGTTCTTATACCCAGAAACAATGCAAAATACTGGCAGGCACCCTGTGCGTGAGAGGTTTGGCAAGTTTTCATTAAGAGTACCCATGAAGGACTGTATGTGGAGTCTTCGTGTCACTGTGCTGTTCACAAGGGCATAGAGGGCACTTTAAGCTGTCAGTATGGTCTGCAGTGCTTGCGCAGAGTTGGAGTAAACTCGTGTCTTATATCGGGAAGGTTTGTTCCTATAAACTGTGGCTACAGCGAGTGGGGTTTCATGTAGCTTTATGTGAACAGCTAGAAAGAAACAGCTGTCTGATGTGAGGCAGTGTGCTGGTTTGGCATTTTCTCTTCAGAAGAGATATCTGTATCACTGGTGGGCCCAAGAAAGCAGCAAGATGTCTGCAAAATTTCATTGCCTCTCTGTTTGAAAGTACTTAAATTTCATTAAGGTGTTCTGTGGACAATACACTGAATGCTGTCAGTGGTCAGAACATTGGGGAGCCACTTAAAATAGATAAAAAATAATAAGGTCTAACCACTTCCCTTAGTGAGATTTTATAGTGTTCCTCTTGCTGAGCAGGACTCCATCCTTTTATTAGGATACTCAAAGTTCAGAGGCAGATTTCTAAGGGAACGTCTGCAGAAGGCTAGGGAGCCTTCTGTGGTAAGGTACCTCAAAGGGGAATACAAATGAAAGAATTCAGATTGTCCCAGAAAGGCTATTTAACTTGCACCCAGATATCCATAACCAGCATATCCATTCCAGCATAGTGGATCAGTGGGACTTTGAGAAACATCAAGATGTTCCGTAGAAAGGGGGTTGTGACCAGTGATTTGATGGCTTTAATGGATGCCATTCTTGATCAGTTTTTTGCAATCAGTGATTCTCTTTGCTTTAAGGAGAGACAACCAACCTTCAGTGTTATGAATTCTGTCTCAAGGACAAAGGAATAAAAGGCCTCTTAATTGCAGGTTGCATCTTACATTGGCCAAGACAAAGAAAGAACAATCCTCTCCTGTGCTGCTGTATGTGCTTTGGTGTTGCAGACATTGGTTACAGTCAGTGTGTATTTGGAATTGCTGGCAAGAGAGTCTTCACTACTTATTTGCACTGCATTAACTTGTGACTTGTGCCCTAATCTAAACCAGCTTCATTCAGCAACAGGACATGCAGCTGCTTTTTTACTTTGAGCAGCTTTAATTGGTACAACAGCTCTCCATACCTCAGATTCTGATGTGTGGCAAAAAAGTAATCTGCTTTTCTAGCTTGGCCTCTACGTATAGCAGTCCTCTATCAGTGCTTTTGTGAGCTTTCAGGCAAGGCAGTGTGAGCCTAATGGTATTCCCTCACTTAGGGGTTGTGGCTTGAGGAAACCTGTGCCAGTAGAAATTCTGGGAAAACTTATATTCATGCATTTTGGATGTAATAGGGGTGAGATGGGAAAGAAGTTGCACTGAATATAGGTTAATAAAAAAAAGGGGAGGAAATGCCTGCTGATTTTCAAGTTTGCAGTGCTGTCTTGAGCAATAACTATGCAGCTAAGTGACTCAAGTTAGAATATACCTTGCTCAAGATCTTTATTTTCCTTGATACTCTTTCAGGAGAGGAGGGTCTTTAAATGCCTGTTGTTTTTACAGGTTTTAAACCAGATTTCTGCCTATAGCTTCTAAAGCAGACTTTTTATGGTTCCCTCAAAGTTGACTGGTAACCCAAGACTTTGTTAATTTGTTCTCTGCTATGGCCCCAGTAAGAGGAGTGGTATCAGTGCAGTAAAACGGGTGGTTAATCCAAGTTGTTTCTTAGCCTTACCCTGACAGAGGTCTCAATATGCAGATAACTGCTGTGCTAGGTAGGTAGTGTTAAATAGAGGACTTTGAAAAACTATTAGAAAGAGCCAAGAATCTTTAAATTATTCTAGAAATGCAGCAATTTTCCCCACAGCAGTAAACATTGACCCAAATGCCTTATTAGTACCTTTCAATCACCTGCTTAAAATAGAGTAATTTTGTGATGAAAGATGATATTTTAGAGCCTGCCAAAGATCTGTGGGCCACATTATCTTCTGTTTCCACATCATCACACTATGCTAACCACATAATTGGATACCTTCCAAGAGGGTTGAGTATCTTTACAGTACTCTCCAATTCTCTCTAGCAGTCATGACAATTAAAAATTAAAACAACAGTGCATAAGAAGTTTGATCTCCTGGGCAGATAGATGTCAATCATTTTTTTTTCTCTCCTCTTTTCCTCCCCTCTCTTATTTTCTAGGCAGAACAGTTTATTATTAAGTACAACTTATTATTAAGTTCTACTGTCAAAATTCACTGGGGAAACATTCACCAGTTCTTTTGCCAAACCAACTGGGAGCTTGATAGCAAACTTTGCCAGATTGTTCTGGGTAACAATTAATTGCCAGAGCAAAGCTTCAGTCTCTTGGTGGTGCAGATACTGGTATTACTACAAAGATAGATTTCCGATTTGCAATACTTTGCTGTTCCTCCAGGGATATTAGGTGATAATGCAATAACTCTCCTTTGAACAGATTTTCACTTAGTGCAAAAACAGAGAGAACTTTGGTATGGTTTCAAGACTCAAATACTTCACTTATTGCATGTCTTTGTGGTTAAGCAGCTCACAAAATTTTATGGGCTGTCCTTTGGTAGCAAAGTCTGTAGGTGTCGTTATCTGTTGACACGAGGATGCCTGAGACATCCTTAGTCAGAAAACAGAGTAGTTTGGGATTTGTTTTCTGTAGAGACCTGCAGGTGAGTGTTAGAAGGTTAAATCTGGCTGTCCCCATCTGTAATTATCTGCAGCAGTCTTGGGGTTCCAGAAAATGAAAGATTTCCATCAGGACATATTTCAAATGCAAAGCCATTTGTTGTTAAGCTTACAGAGCCACCCACAACTAGCGCTAAGTAGATGTCATTGCATGCATTCAGTTATGTGCATATGTGATACTGCTCGCAAGGGTTGCATTGGTGCATCAACCTTTTTTTAAAAAGGCAAATGTAAGACAGGTTGTTTTTCAATGGTGAACAAAGTGAGAAGACATTTGTCTTGGAAATATATTCACTCTTTCATTGCCTCATAGTCATTTGATCACTGATTAGTCAGTGATTACTAACTTTCACATGGGCTGTTTTGAAAATAACCGCTTGTAAACATGAGGATCCTTCTATCTGATTCTATGTGGAAAGTGGAGATATTGTGAGAAACAGCTGGGTTAGGTCAGTGTTACATGAACAGGGAGACAAATACCTTGTCCAGAGCAGTCCAGGTGTGGGAATGGTTGGTTGCAAATCTGAAACATTTTATGGTTGGAGCAATTGACAAATTAGCTGATCTTCTTTGTGGCAGAACCTGTGGTTCATAGAATAGACAGTGTATTCTGAGCCTGCTGCCTCTCAAATGAGTAATTCCTTGAGTAGGTCAGCTGCTTTTAGAGAGGCCTGTATTCTGGCAGGAGAAAAGCCAGTGCTGGTTGTGGATCTTGGCTTAACTCTTGTGTACTTCTCTTACGTGTCTGTTAAACACCCAGGTAATCTCCCTAGTTCTGGCACAGCCTCACTGGTTTTGTTGATCAGACCTTGTACAGCAAGATATTTGTGGTTACAGCGTTATTTTTTGACAGAGTAGCAATCACACTTAAGATTTCTCAAGCTGTCTTTGAACCTCTCTTTCTTCAGTCCAAAGTGCCTCCCTCTTGCTTGTCAGGATGAAGCAGTGATACAGTCTGATTTTTTGAAATGCTGGGTTTGTGTGGAGCAGGATCTGTTTGCTTAAAGCCTAAATTGTTTTGTTTCTTTTGGTTGTAGAAGGAGTAGGTTTTGGCACACACTACTAAAGTGGATTACAGATTGAGGCATAACAAGGAATGATATCAACAAATGCTCCACTGTATATTGGAAGTTGTTCAGCTGGGTCTCAGACTGTCTTCATAGCTTATTTTGGTGAGGTCCATGTGGTGAGGGGTTGGAGAGCAGCTACGTGGTCTTCGTGTATGCGCTATCCAAACGATGTGCTGATGGAAGCACTGAGAACAGATGCAGTGAGAGCTGCCTCCCTGATCTTTCAGATGAATTTCTAGCTTCCATCTCCTACACGACCAAGCTGCTAAGTAAGAGTCATATGCATGGATACTTGAGCAAAAAGCTGTTACTTAATATAACTATTGTGCTTAGAAATGTTCTGTATTTGTCGATCCAGCGATTTGCCCTCTGCTCATGCAGCTCAGTTTTATTTGCACTGGGGCCCATGTGGGTTGACTTGACCCTTGTGTGCTTGAGCCTGGGAGCTGAGGGCAGGGAGAGTGCTTGTGACCCTTAACAGAGGCTGCTGAGGAGAATTGCCTGAACTCACACTGAATGCATACATATGTTATGTGTAGGATCCTTAGTTAGAAAATAACTGGAATTGTAGTTACTACTTTGAGGTGATTATAATGTGTTGTAAATGCTTTTGGCAGAGATGAAGCAGATACAAATTTTTATTTCAGTATGTAAGTAGATTTACTGAAACTGCAGAATTGTTCTTATGATTTCATGTAATTTTTAAAATATAATTCCAGAATGTGAATTCAATATAAGTGTACCTGAAAAAACCTCTTGCAACTGATATTCTTTACTGCAATAAAATAATGTTGTTGCTGTCTCTATGTGATTCAAGAAGTTTAAACTCACTTTGACAAGGAATTATGGTCTTCTCCCTGGAGGTTATCTAGTAGACATGGTAGACAGCTTTGTTCACAAATTTGATGGCAAACATCCTCAAAGTTCTATTGGTAGGGAAGTAAAAAACCTAATGAACCTTAAATTATAGTTGCTTTTATTGCTTTCCATTTGCATTTTCTCACCACCTCAATGTTGCCAAACATTTTCAAAAGAAAATAGTGTTACTATATTGAGTCCTTTTTTATGATGTCTACGTGATCCAGTTCTTTCCAGTTGCACTTGTGTATGCGGTGTTACAGAAATACATCATTCAAGTATGGTGGGTTTAACTTGCTTCCCTGACTTAAATAATCCTTGCCTTTCTCATGCAAAACCTATTCCTCTTTACTACTTGCTTGCTTACTCCATCTTCTAGCATGAGCTTTCCAAAGTGTGTTTAATTCCTTCCACTTAAAAAAAGAATTAATTGATATTTTCTTGGTCATGCAGGCATATATTTTGTTCCTGTTGACTGCTGTTGCGTGCCCGTGTTGATTCTTAGCAGCAGGAAAATGAAATTAATCAGGAGAGTCTCTTTTTAGACTTGGCTTTCGGCTGTCAGGTACGGTAGTTTGCAGACTAATGCAGTGATGATCTACCTTTAAAATGCTAGCTTCTCCTAATAGTGAATTCAATTTCTTCATCATAAACCTGTTGCTATTATGGATTTTTTTTGTTCTCTGGGAGAAAGTTGATTGGTAGTTTCTCTCTGACCCATTTAATTGTTGGAAGAAATCTGTTGCCTGGCTCTTGCCATTTTGGCAGTCTCACAGAAGGGCTAAATTACACTGCAGGTTCTGACTTGCCAGTTGTATGAAAATATCTTTGTGCACAGATAAATTAACAAGCTCTGTAGTATTTTTGTACCTAGTACTGCTGGGCAGGTACAGTATTCCTATGTAAAGTTTCCTTTTGCAGAAGGAAGCTTGCCAGGTTACCAGGTTTGCTGGTTTTCCTTACTTTTTGAGTTTCTGGCTCTCCCAGACAGTGTGCTAACCCATTTCAAAATGTTTTAGGATGCTGTGTCTGAAGGGGGAAGGAAGTGACTTGTTTTGTGTGTGTATATATACACAAAGGTGACCTGGCAGCAGCTAGCTGTTTGATGTTTTAGCTCTCACAAGATGTCTTTTTTTTTTTTTTTCCTAAAAGTCTTAAAAAACCCACTCTTAGATGTGTGAGTTCAAGTTTTGGGGTTTATTGTTGTTGAGGTTTTTTCTTCCCTGAGAAAGTGTTTGAATACTTTTATTGTGCTCAGTTGTTTCTTGGCAGTATGTCAGAACAACTGACTGGGATCACTTGGGAAATGCCTGTCACCAGGGATGGGGCAGCACATGGGGGCTCTTGGTTCCAGCTGACCCCCAGCAGCTGTCAACTCAATGTGCCACGATGTTGATGAATGTTGTCTTGCTCACATTCCTTGTGGGATCAGTGTTGCTGTTGGTTGGCAAGACTTCTTGCCTGCTTGGAAAGTCAGACCTGAATTTTATTGGATAGTGGAGCCTGTGAGAGATTGGGGAAGATGCTCAAAATACTGCTTATATGTATGACTTTGTATGGAGTTTTGCTGTTTTACAGTGGTTTGATTCTTCTCAAAGAAGGGTATTTGAAGTGAGTTTGTGCCTCCTCTGCTGAGTACAGTCATTCACCCAGGAATTTCTTTTCCTAGTGTATTTTTATGTGTTATTGCTGCTTAGACATCCCCCTTAAAAATATTAATTATATGTACTGTAGTCACACACTTGAGGAGAAGAAAAGGGGTTTTTTTTCCCATTCAGTTGGCAGAAACATAATTTTCAAGCTCTGTTCTCTAAAACTATTTGGGTGTCTGGCCAAGGGTTTGTCAAGAATGCAGAGAAACCCTGTTCTTTCCTGCTCTATAAATGTTAACATAGGTAAGTGGGAGGCAGTTACTAGGTAGTAGATACGCTGTCCTGAGAAATGGTTATATAGTAAAAGAAAGGATTTAGACCTGTAGTGCTGAGGTTTTTCACTTTTCCTTATCCATTTTTACAGGCATTTCAATTTGTAGTAGCATGGTTTGAAGTAAGGACTGCACAGTGTAGTAGATACTGGATGTCTAAGAGTGTGTACGTAGTTTGGTGTCGCTGCTTTTAGACTATTATGTATAATAAGAACCATTCCACCTCTCCATGATTAAACTAGAAAAATTGGAAAAGTTTGTAGACTTCGTTGGAAAAAAACCCATCTGTACTTGGAGAATCTGGTTTGCTGTGCACATCTGTCTTGATAGACAAGAATTTCCTCTTTTCTGTAACATTTCGATTCACTATCCCTGCCCCTTCTCCTCCAGCTCTACCAGCTTCTCTTACCGGTAGTTTTGGAGGACTCTATTGGTGGGCACATCCACCCATGTCCTTCAAGAGCAAAGGTCTCCAGCAGTTTGCCTTCTGAAGTTTATTTCAGGTATGTGTTGTTTGGGCTTTTTTTTTAATTCCAGACTGGTATTAGGACAGATGCAAAGAAAATTGTGACAGGGGTGTAGAAGCTTAAGCATTTCCATAATTTTGTCTTGTTTTTCTGCCCTTTTTTGCTGATGTTTGAATCCCTTGACCATTTACAGTGCCATATGTGGTGCATGAAACTATGGTAACTAAAGACGTAGAGAATTCAATGAAAACTGATGTATAGTAAGTGGATGAGAGTCCAAATTAACACTTTGCATACAGAGACACAGGGAGCTCAGCAGGTGATGATTTAATTTGATCACAAACCAGTTGTGCAGTCAGGTATGTGCTTAAGCCCCAGCATGTGCTGTCACATCCCCAACATCCAGGCCGGATAAAGCTACAGGATAGTGGTGTGGAGGTAAGATCACAGCGTGAGAGAGGAAGAAGCTTTGGGATGTAGTAAGAGATTGGAATGTGTTATGGGAGAAAACTCAGTTTTGCGACTCCTAGGGAATTCAGAGTAATACAATGGAAGTATAAGAAACCACACAATTGTCTTCTGCTTTTGGGGAAAAAAAAGTTTTAAAAAAATGAAACCAAAACCTTAAAAAAAAGCAGTGAGTGATGTGAAAGGTGTGTCTTTCATAAGCTACTGTTATTCAATATAAACAATTGAAGCAAGATCAAATTCCTGAAGCAGTTTTTAGGGATACAGGGATGGGCTGCAGGCAGCCTCGACTTTGTTAAGTTACAGCTGTGTCCCTGGGAAGACAGAAAACCGACTTGGAATGCAGGTGTGGGTTGATTTCTTTAACAAGAAGCATGTGAGGGACATAAGAGACAGGTATAAAGGACTGTGTCGTAGGATGGTATTGGGTGGATATCTGCAGATACCTGCTGGTGCTTTCTACTATCTTCTGTGTTGGTCTTCTGTTCCCCAACACAGTTTATCTGTGATGTGGAGAATGTAACTGAGATTTTTTTAAAAAAATATCTGCACCCAGGTAAGGTGGTTCAAGATTGCACTGCCAGAAATTTTCTTGATAATTTCTGGCATGAAAATGTTGTAGAAACTCTAGTATTACTATTGAAACATCATGAGAGACTACAGGGTATGTAATAACAAATCAAAATTGAAGACTTTGTGAAATCTGTTCATCCTTCCTGGAGTCTTTGCTGTCAGGTGATAACAAAATCATATTTCAGTGGATGGTAGCATAAACTGAGGAGACTAAACAAATATTAAATGAGCACAGTCCCTTCTATATAGAGTATTGTTTTTGTTAGATGTGCAATGCTTTCTCTTGCAGGTGGAAGAGAAATTTAAATATTTAATTGGATTTCTGTAAGAATTAAAGATTTGGAATTTGTCCATACGGCTTGTCAGGCTTGAGCTATGCACAAACACAAGCCAGGCAAACGTTCCAGTGCAGCATTCGTTGTTGCCAATGGTATACCTCAGTATTTGCATCCGTGCCTTTTTTTCTGTGTGGTGCTGAATGCTGGTTGGGACAGTAAGCAGACTTTGAAACATCAGAGTAAAGTTCTCTAGAAAAAGCCTTGAAGTGCTAATCACTGGGACTTGTTTCTTTTTTCCTTTCTTCCCCTCCACACATTGAGATTTAGCTGACCACACAATGCTCCTTTGTCTCAGCTCATTTCTTCAGTGAAAGTGTACTGGCAGGCCGGTAGATGATAGATGGATTAAATAAGAAATCGATGATTACAGTTTGTAGGTTTATGTGATGCTATTCTGAGAAGGTATTAAATGCTGCCTGGGCATTAAAAGAAATATGGCAAGATGCTAATTCTGGGAGGCAAGAATAAAGGAAGCCTTCTTGTCAGATTCGGTAATTGCAATACTTTCGCCTGTCTGCCAAACAATCCTGAATATGCTTGCATTTCTAGAATAAGGGAATTGTCACCATATCAAAACTGATGAGGTACTGCACACATACAGGATGAACAGCAGTGAATTGTGAAGATACAAACAGGGTGTCTTGGGGCTGTTTGGGTGCTTCCCCTTTGTTTTCTGGGGGTGAAGCACTCACGTGGAAGAACCAGTGCAGCTGTACAAGTAAGTAGCTGTTGCCATCTTGAAGTTTGCTCTTTTAGTCTACGTAAGAGACCTCTAAGACCCTTCAACCATTGGGTTGCAAGGGGTAGATCTCTAATTCTTGGAGTTGATCACTAATAGGTTGTGAGTATAATTTGGTATATTAAGCATAAGTTATACTCATTCGAAAAATGTCTTAAAAGGTACTAATGTTTTTAGTTGTACCACAGCCATGGTTGGAGTGTATTTCAGCTGTGCTGAACCTCTTGGATGCTGGTTAACTTGTCACTTGCATGATTAATTGGCCCTGCATAGTCTGTGAATTACTGGTCACGTAACAATGCTAGAGCAGTGATGAGATCTGGCATTTGCAAGCTTGGGTGTGGTGAAACTTTTTCCTTGCAGTAAATATAGATTTACTGCATTTGCACATCTGTTGTAAAAATATATTCTTTGTACCATGTGAACTGTACCGAGTGATAATTTAATTTCCTGATCAGTGTAAGCAGATGATGTTACACTAATCCCATTTCATCTCCAATGAAGTAAGAGGCACTATGTGTATGATGGCACTTTTGGCTTTACCTGTTGGTGTTCACGTTGCAGGCCCATGTTCTGCTTTCTGGATTCTGCCCAGCTGTTGGACATGCAGTGTGGACTTTCAGTTCCCTTGGTAGTTTGGGGACTTCGGCTTCTGTTTCTTTCTTCTTTCCCATTCTGCTCTTTTGACTTGTGAAGGAGTAAATTGGTCTAATTGTTACTTTATATGACATGCTTGATTAACTTTACAGACTGCCGCCTTTGCTGACAGTTTAAGTTGGAATCTAAGTGTTTGTGTGCTCACAGATCAGTGTGTAATTATGCTTTCTAAATTGATTTCTTTTTGATACTTCAATTAAGCTTTCTTATAACTGAGTATTCACATCTTTGCAAGTGGGGAGAGGAGGGAGTATTGCATATGCTATGTGCAAGAATATTTAAAGAAATAAAACCCATTAAATTAGCTGGCTGCCTAGTATGCTTCTCAAAGTTTTCAAGAAGGTATGAAACTAAAGTGCAAAAGTCCTGTAGGTATCTCTGAGATAAAAGCATCTTGACAGCTCTAGTTAAGAGTATCATGTATCAGTGTTTAGCTTTAATTACATTTTGCACTGGAATAACAAAGGATGTAAAACAGTATGAATGCAATTAAAGATAAAGACTACAAAATGAAGCACTAGGATGTCAGGGAATGGTAATGCTCTGTCACCGCAGCAGAAGAATCCTACCTGACACATTTCATAGTTCTATGCATTGCAGCAAAATCATGAGGACTGCTAAGTTAAGGCAGAGAGTTTGATTGGTATTTTAGGATGGGGGAAGAATGTAATCATCACACAAACAACTGGCATAGTAAAACCATAAACTTCCAAATAGTATTTTAAATAGGCAATTGCATAGCAATTTTTCACAGAAATTTTGAGAAAAGTGGAATTGCCTGTGTCTGTGGTTAAAGTCTGCATTTCCCTGACTGTGCAGTTAATTATGGTAAGCACAATTAATGATGTTTTAAACTTCTAAAGGTTGTTTTGTAAGTCTTTGTTGTTTTGTCCACGTGTCAGTGTTTTCCCACCCCCCCAGTCTTCCCCCAGTAAAATGCTCCCTTTGATTCTGAGTGACTTGACTTCAGTCTTTATGTAGTTCTCTTCTGGCAATTTCTTTGGCTTGACCCATCTTTCACACTCCATGTAGGCAGTGTTCGTACAAAAGAAAATCCCTAAAGAGTGAATCTGTGTTAAATAAAGTAGACTTCTAACAGTCCGAGGGACAGAGTGACTGGCATGTGATAGCTGTTTTATGCATTCTGGAGCTACAAAGCAACTGGAGAGTGCAGAGCTGGTTCAGACAGATTTACGGCTGCTTTGCCTCACTGACTCAGGGCAACAAGACCTGCAGTTTATTTTCATTCTTGATACTCTGTGAACTCTTGAATTTTCTCTTCTTTTTTTTCCCCCCCACACTTCAAATGTGTTATCTATTTCCTCTTTCTGCGTGTCCATCTTGTTGGCCAATTCAGATGCAGCAGCTCTGAGGATGTTTAGGACTGAGATTAATTTTTAGCAAAAGGATCCTAAAAGGGCATTTCCCTCCATTGTGCCTGCAACTTCTCATTTTTCAGCCTGACTGAAGCCACAACTGCCTGAACAAAGATGGTCACTACTTGCCTTCTGTTTTTGCTACTGGGAATGAAGCCAATTGCCCCCAGGGGAGAAAGTGGCTTCCTATCTGTAGGGATATAGATGATGACTTTGAGAAAGGATGAAAGCGAGGTAAGTTATTCTTTGCTGAGAGGCAGCCTATGGCATCCATCCTTCTGAGAGTGTAAGTAAATGGCAGCTGTTGTGGAAAAAGGGCAGTTGTTTTAAAAGGTTCTCTGGAGAGCATTATTCTTCATTCTCTGAAGAGCCATGGGAGAAAACTACTGCTAAATCTAAATTTTTCTCTATTTCACTAAATAAACTGTAAGATACTAATCTTAAATATACATTCATGGAGATGATTTGGGGAGCAGTTCTGGTAGCACATATTTAAAGAACTTTTTACATCCTTTGAACTAGTGAACTTTTTCAAATTCTTTTAAAAAAATCCATTCAGTACAGAATGAATAAGTGCTGTAATTCTGTAGGGGATAGCCATAGTTATGCATGACTAGAAGCTTTAAATTTTAGATTTAAGTACTGAACTCCTTCCCAACTATTTAAAGCCAGGATAGTGGATGGTGACCTACTTGTGCTTTCCTTGGGTTAGTCATTCACTACACAGCTCTTGTGGAAGCAGCATTTAGGCAGCTTTTTTTTCACCTTTTCTCTGGACTTAATTGAGGTGCAAGGTTACGTTGTGACTTAGGTGTGTCACTGAGGGTTGTTACTGACTGCTAAAATAATTTGCTTCTCAGTGGATTCTCTAGAAGCAGCATGAGTGAGTCGCATTAGAGTAAAGCAGAGCAAGCTGACAAGTCTGTGTGTGCATTGCAGTGCAGAGCAGATGTACTTGAGCTGGATTTAAGCTGTTGTAGCCACGGTAACACAGAGTTCAAAGTAAATGCTTTGGCAGTTGGCCTGCACTCATAAAACTGGTCTTTACAGATCCTCTAGCTCTCCTCTAACATCCCTCTTCCTCCTTTGTTGGATAATGTCCAAGCTGAACACTCAATCAGTAAAGGTAGTGTAGGTGCACTCTGCATGTGCAGTTTACGTTCATCAAGCATTACAGGCACTTAATTTACTGCTTTGTGGGGTAATACCATGTCATCAGAAAGTCCCTGGAAACTGGCATCATCTCTGAGGTAGAGGTGGACATAGGTGTCCTGGAAAGCTGGAGAAATGAACCCTGTTCAGTATCTTTCCCAAAAGTAAATTCTGCTGACTGTTACTAATACAGTTCCATTGCAGAAGTGAGAGTTAAGCATGCCTTGTCCTGCCTTCTGTAGAAGTGTGAGTAATAGGAATGCCAGACCAGTATTCCACACACATGTGCATGGAGGTGTGAACTCATGTAAGTACTTTGGGTTCATATGTGTGTATATTCTATGTTCCCATGTGGCCAGGCTGCTTCTTGAGTACAATATTTTTAAAAATAAAATCTATACTCAAGTATCTCAATGCAGTTGGTAATGATTTACATATACAATCACCCAAATTCTGCAAGCTGTCATTGATCTGTGATCCTTACAATGATTTGTCATTGGTATGTAGATTGCTGCATCTTCCCTTATGGGCAATAACGCCCATAAGGCGTTAAGGTTTCTTCTAAATATCATTTGAAGAAACCCCTTTGTAATGGCAACTTGTACAGACCTGCTGAAAGAAACAGAGCATGACAGAAACTTCTCTTGGTCCTTGTGCTCTTCCCTGAAGCATGTCATACAGATGTTTGTTCATTTTCTTGGCTTCTCTTGAATGGAGAATTGGTTGAGTGGTTGAAAGTTAGGAGACGGATACTGATAGGCCTTTCTGGGGCTGCCTTCTACTTTTTGAAATGTGACAAAACTCTGTACCCCAAAGTGTCCCACAAAAATGGGATCAGCCCAGACACTAACAGCTAGGTCAGACAGGAAACAACCATGAAAAAAGGTTGCTCAAAGGAGCTGAATGGATTTTTCAGAGAATAAGTGGAACTAATACAGAGAAATAACTGTCTCCTTGAAATATCCTCATGTCCTATTGCTGTTCAGCTTTAATAAGGCAGTATTAAAAAAAACCCCAAACCAACTAACAGGGAGTCTTTTATTTCAGAGATGTATTTAAATTCAATTTTAATAATTTCATTTTTGTGTCTTGGACAATACCAAGTTTTATCATACCATTAAAACTTCCTGGTAGGTGTATGTAGAAGAAGCCTGTACTTCTATTGTTTTGCCATTTCTGCCCTTTTGCATTTTCTGCCCTTTGCAGTGAGCCTGGTCTTGCTGTGGGAGTGCTGGTCCCTTCTCCCATGCCTGCTGTATGTGTCTGCTGTGCAGCCCTTTCCTTGGACACAGGACCACACTTTCTCTGAGCCAAGCATGGTCCTGATTCCTGGCATGGTGCTTCTGCTGGGATTTGCCAAGGGAGTGGTCCCTCTGTAAGGAGTGTGGTGCCCCTCGGGTGCTGGACTTTGGACCATTTGATAGCTCTGTCCCTGCTGTGGCAAGGAGGGCTGGGGGTCAGGAGCTATCTGAACACCACTGGGTTTATTTTATAAAAGAAGCCTAAAATTGTAGTTTGAAGATTACTTAGTGACACACAGTTAACAGAAAATAATTCCCTGGATTCTGTCAGATTGCTTTGTTACTGGCCCTTCTCTTCTGTGTGCAGAAGGCTTTTCTTAAAAATCAGTGCCAGATTATCTATATATAAAAACAACGGTTTATGTGTAAAAATAGAACAAGCTCAGCTTTTCAGCAGTGTTGGAATTGATCACTTATTTCTTCTGTGTGGACTCTTGCTAAAGCTCTGGTTTTATGACATGTGATAAGCTGTTGAAATAAAGAGCATGTTGTTTTTAGCAGGAGCCAACAATTCCCTAATCTGTTAGGATATTGGGATTATATTTCTGAGGTTGCTTAGTAAGGATTTTAGGGCACAATTTTATGATTTCAGGCTGTTTTTTAACTCTGAGATATGTTTTTTAGAACTCAGGGGAGGGGGGTGGTTGTTGAAGTCACTGACTTGAAACAAAGGCACCAATTATGCCAATATTCGGTTTTCTGAAACTTTGTTTTTATGTTGATTAATATTTAAATAATGCCCCCTTTTGTTTGAATATACAACCTTTTTTTACCTCCATAATGTTTCTCTGTATGTGGTATCAGCTGCCCACTATTTAACAATGTGGAAAAATGGGCTGGCATTAAGTAACTCGGTTCTGCTCTAAAAAGCAAAACCAGAATAAATCTTAACAGCCACTGCCAGGTAGACAAGTACTATGTGGTGAGGGGAGCGAAGACTTTGCTGGTAGTGTTTTGGAAGATTTCAGGCTGAGTTTCTTTGCTTATGTAAAACAGTGGTCTTTGTTTGGCACTTCCAATGGCGCTGGGAGTGTTGTGTAGCTTCATTGATTGGTTCCATGCAGTGGAAATCTGACCTTTAGCAGATGTTTGAGAAATTGCCAGCATTCAGAGTGATCAGCAGACTAGACAGTTTTTTCCTTGTTATGTCGATGAGAACTTCCATTAGATTAGAAACGTGCATGACAATGTTAAGCTTTTAAATGATCAGTAAACTTTTTGAAACAAGGTGGATTTTCCTGCAGTATAGGGCTGCATCAAGTAATTTATTTTCTTAGATGCATACTTTTGCTAATTGGTTAGCTAATGGAAATATTTTGATAATGTAAATGGTGTGGGTTTTTTCTTTTTGTAGTGAAGACATTTAGATTTTAAGTAAGTTTGGGTTTGTCTGTATTTTTCTTCAAAGGTCAGTTTTAACATGCTGTTATAGCATCAGTTTGGGATAAACGCTTTCAAAGAAAAAAGAACAAGCTTAAATGGGCTGGGGAGGGGGAGGCAGCAGTGAAACATATCCCATCTGGAGCATTTGGCTTGGAACAGGATGTTGCATGACTCCATGTGAAGTCTGCTCTCACGAACAGTATCCTAAGCAATGTAGGAGATTCAGCTGCCTGGTGGTGGGAGTTTAGCATGAAACGAGGTCTGTTTTCTCAAACTCCAACGGTTAGAGCTACAGGAAAGAGGTGGGACTTAATAAGAGATTTATGTGTTGAGTAACTCAACAACACCAGCAGTTGCCAGATTAAACCCTTTCCTGCAGGTGCTGGCTTTCCTCAGACCTCTACAATTGTTTTTCAGTGTGATGCATGTGGAAAGAATAATTATTTAAAGGATTAGAGGTTTAAAATGAGAACAATACAATTACTGAGTTGTCTATTTCTGGTTCTAAATTTAAAAATCAAATAATTACAAGAGGATTGATCTTGTCTTTGCATTAGATATCCTGTATACATGTGTGCTTTTTTAAAAAAAAATTGACTGGGTGGAGTTTTAAAGATTTTTATTAACACTTGGGGTGCAGAAAACACGTTAAGGAAATAGACTGTACTGAGAGCAAGAGGTAGTCTTGACAACCAGTCCTGCTATTGTGGACTCTTGGGCAAAATGTATCCTGTGAAAATATGTTGGTTTTTTGTTTCGTTTTGGTTTGGTTTTTTTTAACATGAGCATTAGGAGGGAAGGGATCTGGTGGTAAGAGAAGCCATACGCATTAGAAAGCCCGGTAATCTTTGCCCTTTGCTCTCAGCGCTCAAGAACACTTAATTTTTCCAGTGCTATGGAACTTGTCAGGTATGTCTCTTTATTTTATGATTCCCATGAATTTGTGCCAAAATTCCTTGGCAGCTCATTTTGGTATCTAATAATCTATGTACCAAATCAGTTTAATTTTTTGGGGGATATAACTAACGTTCTGATTCCTTTTTATAAGCACAACTAGCAAAGCTGTCCTTGCTGGTATGTAGCACATTTATTGTTGCTTCTGACTCTTGTTTATTCAGCCTTCACTTCCTGATCTAAATATGAGGTAGTGGGAGATGGTGGAACTGAACCGATTCCCTGAGTGGGTGAAATATTTGTTTGTCTGGTTCATCAGTGGTGATCTCCTTCCCACCCTGAGAGAGAGACTTGAGAAAAGAGCTTTCAGCTGTGGTATTCTGTCCTTCCTTTTTTAAATGTGGTGACTGGGGAATAAAGGCTCTTGATCTTGCTGGTTTTGTGGGAAGTGAAATGCATGGGAGAAAAATGTGTCTTTTTCCCCCCTTGGCCCTCTCCATGCAGTTAATTTTCATACATGCACTGAATAAAAATACTAGTATATGTATTTGTCTGAAATGTTGGCAACTGTTGTCTACTCAAAGCATATCAAAGTTGCAAGATTGCAGGTCTTGGCTGTGCTGCTGTGCTTGAAACTCCTCATAATTACAATACGTGAGTTATTTGTATCACAGTGACATAACTGAACCAAAAAGCTGTAAGGAATCCAATAATGAACATTACTTTCTACAAGTATTTATTGCATATTCCTTTAATTTATTGCAATATTAATGTTTGTTGGCTGTAGGAGACAGACCTCTCTGTCTAGCATTTTTGTCTTGAATGCTAAATGGACTTCTTCACATGAGTAATTGTTCCTTTCTTAGACACAGTAAGTTGAGTGCAGCAGAAGGTATACTTTGCATACAATTCCCAAGGAGGTGTGACTGACTGTTAGAAATAACATCCACATTTTAAACAGTTCATAGAGAGAAGGGGAAGGCATTTTGTAAAGCAAGGTATAAACCTCAGTTGTCATTCCCTGATATGTTTTGAAAACAGATTCACTTTTTTATCATTATCAATGAAAACTGCGGTTGTCTGATACCACAAATAGTTCTGCAGCTGATGACTGTAGTCAAAAATATCATCTTACAGTGTGTTCATTTTCCTGAAGGGAATACTTGTGTCCCTTAACTTGAACAGTAATTTTATTGCTCATTCCCTAAGGGAATGGGAACAAATGTGACGTGACTGTGCTCTGTCTTCTCTTGCACTGATTTATCGTAATACAGTCAAATTGGCAAATTCTTCACTGCAGGAAGGCTGTGGTTGCTGGAGTTACCTCTGGAGGTCGTGAAGACCCTACCTAATTCCTTGATGTCTTTCCAAAAGTCTTGTGTATATTCTGTGTGACTGTAACTGTAGGTGCACAATCAGTTGAAGTTTGTGGGATGGTTTTGTTTGTTTTCAAGATGTTTTCTGATTCAGAGAGCTTGGACTTGTGCTAACATTTGTTACAAAAAAGGACTTCATTACATTAATACATTTTTTAAAAGATTCTGGGTGTAAGTGGTTATTGGAATTCAAGGAGCTCCTCAGAAAATAAACTTGCAAATGCACATGAGTGCTGAGAACTTAGGAGAAGTTGTTCTGCATTTTTTGTGTATAGCAATGGTTGATTCAAGGGATACAAAAAGCTATATTTTAATTTTCTATAAGCAAGATGATCGTGAGGAAATAAAGGGGAGAAAAGAGGGGGTAAAGAGTACCAGTCCTCATTTTGTGGTATATTTTATTATATGTATCATCTCTAGCATTAAAAGCTGTCTTGGACATACAATAAACCTTGTTTTGTTCCAGAAACTTGCACAGATGGTGAGCAAATTATGTACAGTTCTGAATTAATGCTTTTTTATTCTCTTCTCTGCAGCCTTTTCAATTGCAGGGAGGACTATATTTTTAAAATTCCAGTCACAGCCCTTGTAGTTACAGCCTTTAAAACCATTGTGCATAAACAAACCTTTTTTTAAAATTTATCATCACAATCTTCTTTAAAATGCCATTTATTTAAAAATATTATCCTTGCTGTTGTGACAGGGAGTGTCTGACTTTTTCACTAGTAAGTTACCCAGAGATGGCTAATCCAGTAATTAAGGTTATTAATTTGGTTCATTAGGCAGCTTTTGATGTATACTCATTGCCAATATTTTGTTCTTGTGTCTTTACTTCTGGCTTTAAGCACTAAGGGTTTGATTGTGTTATCTGTTGGATCTGTTGTTCTCTTGGTCTTATCAATGGATCTATTGTTCCTCCTTTGAAAAGATCTTTGAAAGAAATTACTAGGAGAGCTGAAAATGCATAATATTTCCTTGCCTTCACTTTTTTGTTTGAGTTGAAGTACATTGGAGATTTCTAGGACAATTTCTAATTAACAGAAGGTATGCTGTAAGCTTGAAAAAAATCATGCAATTAAAGTAAAAATCAAACATTTCTCTGTAGTTTGGACAATCCTGATACTGAAATAAGTTAGTTAATACTTAAGATGTGAAAGGTTAAATGACCTCCCTCACATTTTTGAGAAATTTTGTTGCAGGATAAAAGGTGATGTTAGATGACAGAGCAAAAGTCTCTCTTCTGAAAAACACTTGTAGACAAACACATTGAAAGAGAATTTTCATGTATGTCTCATGAGTGAATTCTGTAACCTTAAATGCTTTTCAACCCTATTTTCCTGAAGCGTTTCCACATCAGTAATTCTGTTTATTTGATCCATTCCTCCTGTGCTGTAGCCTTAGCAGCTGCAACAACAAAGTGGGCAGTTGTTCAGAGGAGCTGCTTGTCTTTGTAGTTCTGTGATCCAGCACGATTTGTCTTGTAACACCTCAGTTGCACCTGAAAACCCACAGACATTCAATCTGCAATACATTCAGTGTCATGTAAACATAATCTCAGTTCCCAAAGGATTTGTGGTCAAAGGAGGCAACACTGAGCTGAAGTGATTGTACTCTTGGTCTAGAGGATGAGTATGAAGCACAGACATTGTGACTTGCCTGCTGTCATGGAGTGAGGGCGGAATCTCCCATCTCAGTATCAATGACTGAAGTTGTTGGTTTGGTTTTTTTTTTTTTTTAATAAAAAAGCCAAACACAAGCAAATGACTATTAGAAGACTTTTGGAATACATTGACAAAAGATAAGTGCTTTGTTAAGTTGGGACCAAACTGTCCACATTGCTAATGTCTCTGTTCCAATGTAAACTGTTGCCTTTCCCTGGTCTTAAAATCAGAGCCAAACACAGTTAAAAGGGAGAAGGGGTTTACCTCGGTATTTATTTAAGGATCCTTAAGGTGCACTCTCCGTCCAGGTGGAATGCACTGAGAAGCTCACACCGAAACGCACACACACCATACGTCACATATACAGTTATAGGCCTTGGGAATTAACGTATCTATCAAAGGTTCCCCAATGAGGGGCTCGAGTGAACCCCTCATCCCAAGGAACCTTCCCCCTGGATGGGCCTGTCTTAGTTTACAGAATGTGTTCTGGAGAGGACCTTGGTGTCTGGGGCTCTCTGACCCCCTCCTGTGAGGCTTCCAGGATGTTTGGTCTCCTGGCTTAACAGAATATTGGGTCTATGTTAGTTATCAAACCTAAGGAGTTAAAAAATATGTGGGCTAAAAAGCACTAAGAATACATAAAGGCTATATAAAAGAATATATAAAAAGGGGTGTATAAAAAGGCAAAAAATTATCATGACATCAAAACCATCTACTTAAGACTGTGAAATAGAAAAGAAGATTGCCTAAATTACTTACTGTGCTGCTGTATTTCTGTATAGTTTACCTATTATTTATAGAGGCATATTTTTTTTGCTCAGACATTTTGATATCTGTGACTCAGGAGTGGCCTTTGTGGCAAAGGGGAGATTGAGGATGTAGAGTAAGACAGTCTGAAACCCCAGGAAGCCGTGGTTACATTTCCTCTCTTGCTCCCAAAATGTTGCTTAACTTTGGCAGGCTGTTTCCTGATGTCATGTTTGCTCACATGTGCCACCAGCCCCGCTCTTAATCTCCCCAGCCTTTTAGTAATAGTTGGAGATATCTCAGTTCAGAGTTGAATGAACTTTGATCCCAGTTTGTGGACATTTGTGCACTGGTGAACTATGAACTGTAATGACCCAGTTGTTCTCTGTAGAGTCTAGCCTTGCAGTTTGGTGTCAGGTGGAAAAATAAAGGAAGATCATATAGACCTTAAAAGTCTGTATGTTAATAATCCTTTGAAGCTTCAACCTCTTGAGTACAGCTCTTAACTTTTCTGTCTAATGCTGTAGTTAACCCATAGGAAAGAAGCAGACCTGGGTAAGTTTTGTTTATGAATCTTTTGTTAGCACGTGTCTTCAGGTTTTTAGTTGCAACAGAAAAACTATATGGGAGTCTTTTTGAGTGAGTGATGACTCTCTAGTGAAGAACTAGACAAGTATCAACACTGTGAAGGGAATAGAGGTGTAGTATTGAAAGATGGCTTGTAGAGGAGGATGAAACTCAAAGGCTGGAATGGCAACAGGAAGTTGACTCTTAAAAAACAAAACTGTAATTCAGCTTGTGAGATAGCACTGAATACAGTCATAATATTACAGGAGAAGACTTTAAGAATTCAGATTTCAAAAAAATTAAACTTGAACAAAAAATCCAAAGTGAAATATCTCTGCATTTTAGCTAGGAAGAACTTAGAAACTGTTTGTCTTTATTGCTCTGCTCAGAGGTGGTTTGGGCATGACCAGGAGAAACAGTTTGCAGTGTGGTTATAGATAACATGTGAAGTGGAGGAAAGAGGACAGAAGTTACTGTTAAAACTGTAACATGTTATTCTTTGATAAGAGATAAAGCTTTTAAAGTAATTGATAGGGTACACTAACTTCCCTACTCAAATATTCTGCTCCTCTTATAAAGGAAAAACCGCCTGGAAAATATCTCCAAGTATTTAGCAGATGATCAATGAAGTAGATAAATATTTCACTAACATTTTGTCTTGCTTCAGAAGATTATGGTTATTGTTACTATTACTGCTGTTTTCTCACCTGCTTGTTAAGATTTGTTTGGTTGGCTTGTTGCTTAAGGATAACAGTCTTTGTTACGAGAGCAAATACTGTGGTGTTGTCAGAATACAGAAAATTGCCATTTTGTAATCAACAATAATTTATAAAAATTCCAATATACTGTCTCTTTTTAGTAGCTGAATTTTTCTCTTTGCTTCCTGGTTACTCTTGGAGTATTCCTCCATAGTTCTCTTAATTCCTGCAAGATGACCAAAGAAAGCAATGAATTGAGTTTGTCTGCTGGAATTTCTGCTGTTGATATGAGCTAGGCCTTGAGAAAATGTCTTCAGTACAAACAAAATCTCCTGGCCAGCTTCCTCTGGTGATTTGTCACTATGCTAAGAATTTGCTGGTGTCTTCTTGGTATCTCTGGCTTTATCTGACAAAAAGGAAATTGTTTGTGAGCCCATTCCTGGTGTGTTTGGCTTGCTGTATGGAGCGTGATGTGGGCATGCGGAGCAGCTGAGAGGCACTTGGTCTTTCCTAGCCTGGATTCTAAAGTATGAGTATCAAAAGTTCATCTCAAAACCTTGCTTTTCTTTTACTGTCTCTCTTCTGTTTCACTTCAAATAAAGATTTACTGTTCCAAAGTACAGCATTTAATCAGTGTCTGCACTGTGGGTTTGGGAGGACACCACTTTTCCTACCAGCATATAAATCAGATTGAACCTCTGTCTGGATGGATACTGAAAAGTACTTTTAGGCTCAGGTCTTAGTCCTGAGTCAGGGTTAGTACTTTGAACCTTGGAAAGATGGCTGTTTTGGCTCCTCACCTATTGAAGATGGCTGATTGGGTTGTCTTGGTAGAAATAGGGAAAGCCCTGTGCTTTTAGCACTTCTGTTTCCTTTAGCAGTGCTTCAGGTGTGGGCTATTGAGCAGGAGTGAGACATCAGAAAAACTCAGGTAACTGCAGCTCTCTGCTTAGGTCCTGCTCATATCTTTAAGTGCCAGCTTTGTGCATTTCCAGTGTCTCAGGAGCACTGAAGGTGTCCTGTTTCCCCAGGAGTGGCTTTGCAGCCATACCTTGCTAGCTTAAGCAACAGCCAGGTGGTTTGGTTAAATTTCCTACCTCAGGAGAGGCAGATTTCTGTTTCTACCTCAGACTGGTGATGAGGAGCAATAGCAATTGATGAATTCTGGCTAGGAAGTGACCTATTTCTTTCACCATTCACTTTAATTGAGCCTCCTGGAGTGCATTGTGATTGCTGAGAGCCTGGTGGACAAACTTTATCTTCATTAATAAGCCATTACATTGTAAAAATGGACTGAAGTCCATTAATATTTAGTATTTTAAATAGTCTGATAGTTACTTTTTTGTTTGTTTTAGTGACATCTTCAAAAGACAAATATATACAGTTTTAAATCAGCATAATCTTTTTAAAATTGAAACTTAGCAATAATAGTTCCTTATTTGTAGGGATACAGGGATGGGCTGCAGGCAGCCTCGACTTTGATAAGTTACAGCTGTATCCCTGGGAAGACAGAAAACCAACTTGGAATGCAGGTGTGGGTTGATTTCTTTAACAAGAAGCATGTGAGGGACATAAGAGACAGGTATAAAGGGCTGTGTTGTAGGATGGTAGGAGACTGGTGCCTGCTGATGCCTCCCACCGTCTTCTGTGTTGGTCTTCTGTTTGCCAACACTTATTAAATGATAGGTATTGGTCTTTTTAGAGTGACATTACAAATGTGTGTATAAGCACAGACAAGTTGCTTTTAACAAGTCATCTAAGTCGCTAAAGTTTTTTAATTGGCTTTTAGTTCACCTTCTTTAAAATGACATCTGATTTGGAAACAAAAACTCCTCTATTTTTAAGTTGAATGTGTAGGTTTTCTATAGTATGTATGCTTCTTAATTATTGTTTCTAAACATGATCATTTAGAAGTTTAGGTATAGTAAAAGTTTCCTAGGTTGTGTAATGGTGGAGAGAATTTCAAAGATGTTTTCAAGCCTGAAGAGCCAGGAGATTTTTATGTGATGTGCATATTTTACCTAGTTGTGATTTAATAGGCTATGCTTTCTAAAAATAGTAAGTCACTTCTATTTCTCACTTGGGATAAGTAATTCAGTAAATTTCTGGAATGTAAAACATGTTTCAAATGGGGCTACTTGACTTTTGTTTCTTTGAAAGTCCAGTAAAGTCTGGTTTGTGTGTCACTTCCCTTTGCTGTTAAGATCTGAATTTGCAAAAGATTTGGAAAAAGATTTGCAAAATAGGTATGCTAAATAATTTAAACACTTACACACTGATTTAAATAGCTAGTGAAGTAAAATATGGCACTCCCATAGATTATATTTTTATCAGAGAGAAGTCTTTTTTTGAGAAATTGATTTAAAACTCACATACAAGAAGTATGGGATTCTTTTTCCTTTCATTTCAGTGTGGATCATATTTTCTCCCTTCAGCTTTCTATTCAGAATATGCATTTTAAATTGAGGGATGAAAGTCACATACTTATGTTAGATGGTTTTCTTTATTTCAAGGGTGGTATTGGGGCATACAAGTAGGATGCTTTTTTATTCTGTCATGTTCTCTGCAATCTCTCCTTCATGCTCTACGTGATGTGCTGGTTGCTTAGCAATCCAAGCTACAGACTGCAGCAGGCTGTTGCAATAGTACTGCTATTTTTCTTCAGTTTTGCTACCATTTTTTTGCTGTGTTTTTCTTCTGAGGAAGCTACTTTATTGTCAGTGTTCAAGCATGCATTTTGGGGAATGCAGAATTAGGTTTGAAAATGAATCATAAACTCTACATGTTGATCGTTTCTTACCCTGTAATGTATCTTGAGAGTACTGTTTGTTGGAAATAATGGTTTTTGTTTCAAGGCCTCTCTGTATTTGTAGGATTTTTATGTTCTAAAGCTGAATATAAGGAATCTACCTGGAAAATCCATGTTTATTATAGCATGTATTTGCTACATCTGGCCCTCTTCCCTCTTGCACGTGGCATATATTTGCCATGTCTTTCAGTGAGTGTGTACCTCTGGTTTATTCAGAAGCCTGTAGAGAGAGCCAGGGTTGTGTTCCTTATTCTGCCATCTCTGAAGTGCATTGAGCAATGCTGGCACTGAAAACGTGGCCTCAGTTTGAGTGTGTCTGTCACTGTGTGACTCAAGAAACGGCACAGGCTCCTCCAGATAGTTTTATACATTTTGAGCAGATGATCCTGAGGCTGCAGATTTTATTCTTCCCTCAGTAATGAGAACAGTGGTTTTGGAGGAGTTGTCTCTCCTTGCAGTTCAGAGGAGCTGGAGCTGGATGCTGTTATGTGTGGTCACTCAGTGGGAGGGAGGAAGTGTTGGTGCTTTCCTGCTGGACAGACCTAGAATCATTTTGTACCACCAAAAAAAAAAAAAAAAAAGGAGGTTTCCAAGCAGTTGTGAATCCTGAAGCAACAGAGATTTAATACTCTGCAGATAATGAACCAGCCTCTCTTTTTGTACACTTCAGCTTTCCAGCTTGTGACTGAGGATTGCTGCTGAGATACTACACCTGTTCCATTTTCTTTTGAATAAACAGAGAATTTAAGTCTTCAGAATTATCAGTATGATGTTTCATGGTAGTAGGGTACGTCAAACAGGATTTCATCTTTGAGGAATTGTCCCTTTGATTTCTACAGCACATCTGAAAATAGCAGGACTTTCTCTTCTCATTTAGTAGAAAATTAAATCTTCTGCCATTAAATTTGTTACTTCTTGCAAACTCCACAAATAATCAAAACAGATGTGCAGAAATTTGTTCAAACAATTTCATGTTTTAAGAGCTGAAATAGCATAAAATAACTCACACTACTAATTTGTCCCATCTTCTAAGGAGCTTTCAGTATTCATGTCTGTAGAAGAGAATTTATCTGATTTTACAGCTTTTTTTTTCTAATGCTTGAGCGTTAGAGGCAGGGCTCTTGCATTTTACAAACAAGCTATTATATTCCTTAAATTGTGGAATACCAGTTTTGTCAAGAATATTTTCAGGTCTTCTAGAGACTTTCTGTGGTATTGTGGGTATCTACTCACCCTGGCTGAAAAATACACGGTACATTTAGTACTTTTTGTCAAAACTAGGTACTTCCTTGACTGCCAATATAAGTGAATGAACATGTCTGATCTGCAGTAAAAATGCTGGCTGTTCTCTTACATGGAGGCAGTAAATGTCATCTTTTAATACTAAAATATTTGATAGTTGAAGACTAATCTATTGCCATTATTTCAGCTGTTTCAGTTGCTTTTAAGCTATATGGTGAATGCCAATGTATTTTAAAATGCTTTTTTAATGAGCTCTTTTCATTGTAAAGTGACTGTGAAATGCTAATATGAAAGACCAAGGAAATTTTGGTTGCAAAAAGCAACATTGCAAGCTCTTTATTAAAGAAAAATCCCTACTGCTGTCTTTGGGTGCTATTTCCCCATTTTTCCATGTGGAAGTGGGTAGAACTTGCATAACACAGAAATTTTTGCTTTATAGTAACTTGTGCTTTGATTGCATTTGATTAATTTAAGATATATTTAGAAAGACTTGACTGCTGGGTAATGCCATCTCCATCAAAGAAACAATTTGTAAAAACCTGAGAAGTAAAGGATGTTGGGAACAGGATGGAAGATGTTGTGTAAAAGCACCCTTATTGGCTCCATTCCCTATGTACTTACAACCAGCCTTAGTCTCTACCAGCGAGATGTTTGGCAATCGCATCCATCTCAATCAGGACATGGAGAAGTTTTCTAGAGTCTAATGTACTTTGTTTTAATTTCCAACTGTGTGCTGTGCTGAGAAAGCACACTGGTGCTGAGCCAGGTGTCAGAGCTGTCCAGGGTTCAGAACTCCAGAAATATTCCTGAGGATTTCAACCCCCCATCACTGCCAGTGGTAGTTCAGGGTGGGATCCCCGGGCTCACCACTTATGTCCACCTCTGTGGGCAGCAGCAGGAGGCACTGGCTGCTCCCTTGGCTGCCTGCATTTTCTTCCCTGTAGGTAGATTTTCTTTCAAAACCAAGAAACTCCCAGAACCCTTGTTACTGGGCCAAGAATAAGCCATTCTTAAATATCCCATAGAATGTTTGTTCCCCAGAATTAAACTTTACATGTTGCAGTTGGGGAATATGGAAAGGGAAGAACTAATTTGGACTTGTATTTTGAATTTTGCCATGACATCTTGTAATGTAGTTTCTGATTCTTTTAGTTACTATGTATAACTTGGAGGCATCAAACAGAAAATTTTTGTTTTCCTTCAATGATGGTACCATGGATTTTAAAAGCAAAACACCCCTCCCCTTGTAAAATACTCTATTTATTGCCATTGAAACAGGCTTTTATACACTTGTGTATTTTTGAGTAAATTTCTGTTAAATTACATACAAGGTTTACATTTGTGTATTCACTTGACCATACATCACAAGGTGGGAAAATTGACAGCTAGTTTTTGCATCTTGATTACACACTAAGAGGTTTAGGTCTAACTTAAGTTGCATAACTAAGAATTTTGAATTGCACAGATAATTTTTACCATCTGAGTCTGGAGTTCTCAACGCTTGTAATTTGCTTCTAAAGTATATATGTGTAACAATTGAGCATGGCAAATATTCTGTTGTAATATGAAAGTGTTATGAGTGAACCCCAGTGGGATGCACTCTGAGGCTCACCTTGAAGTCAGCAGCCAAACTGGTGTTGATGAAAGACTATTCAATATTGTACAGAAGTAGTGTTTCCTTGGCCTTATTGAAAACATCTTCAGAAAGGTTGCTTGGATTTTTTTCTTCCTAGAAAGAAACATGTTTCTAACAATTATTAGGTGATAAAGGGGTAACTGTACTCTCTTCCCTTAGGACAGCAAACAGAACTTGCATAACAACGCACTCAGGTAGTTTTAAGAAAGTGGATGATGCATGGACTATGCTTTTTAACACTTTAAGTCAAATTTGTTGGAAGTCAATATTGCTTTCAGGACATTTCTAAAGGGTTTCAGAATTTGTTTGGCCAGGTGTATTTATTTGGAGCAGAAATGACTGGAAAACTCAGGATCACAGTGCTGCATGTAGAGAATTTCACCATGATTGTTGTGTTTGGGCTTTGAAATAGCAATATTTTGTTGCAATTGCTTGGCTGACTCCATTGGAAATAAATTTGTTGTCTTGCTTTACTTGGAAAAGCATGCTGAAAGCTTATGCTGCTTCCTGTTGGAAAATAGCAGTGAGTTGCAAAATTAGCACATTAATGCCAATTATAAATATAATATCATCCCAGTGGGAATTCCTCCTTTTTATTCAAGAGAATACGTGGTGAGAAGACTTCAGCTACTCTGGGAACACAAACATATAATATCTGTTCACAAATAGCTGACAAGGCAAGGAAGCAAAATTTGGCTGAAAAATTTCAAAATCAACATCCATTCTTAGGGAGGTAAATGTTGTAGAGTTTCTTGCTGTACAGAGTTCTGTCAGCAGAGCAGAAAAGATTAAATACTTTTAGCCTTTGCACTCCTTAGAGGGTCTAACTTTGGCTCTACATTTTATTTTGTTGGCGTAGCTTGCTGGATTGCTTCCTTTCCTCATCCTTTCCCCTTTCTACTCCCTTTCATAAATTGTGCTGCTTGAGATAGCGCTTGTCTCTGTGTGGTAGGTCAACGTTCAGAGAAAGGGGAAGCCTCTATTCTTCAGAGGCTTTGCTGCTGCCTCAGAAAAATTAATTTCCCAGCCAAACAGAGAATGGGCAATGCCTGGGCTTTGCCTTTTGTCTCTCTTGCTTCTGCTTTTCAAAAATGAACTTTCAAAAGCCAGCAGATAGTTAATAGTCTTGGCATGGCAAGCTGAAAGTGGTGGAAGCTGGCAGAAGTAATTCCCAAGTAAGGTTGTGTGTGTGTCGTACTAGAGGCGGAATACGGTGCCCTGGGCAATGGCAGACTGGCTCTGCGCCACGCTCCATTCTCCACTTTTCTTGGAACTGCTCCTTTGAAGAGCTAATTATACGGTGCCAGGAGACTGCAGATAGCTCAGCAATAACTCCCACTGTCGCTGCACCGGATTTCGGTTTATTTGGGGTGCAAAACTTGCACACAAACATGAGATTGTATCACAGCTATCCACAAGTTTTGGCCAGTGTCCAGAAGATACAGTATGTTTTAGTGTGGCAGTTTCTAAACTGCTAACTCCGCTTTAGACTTATCTGTGCTTTTCAAAAATATTTATTCACTTGATTCCCCTTGCCTCCTATTTTTTTTTTTTAAATCTCCTACTGTGTGAGGTCTGGTGCTTAACCTCTTAACACCTTGCTACAGACTACCCAAGTGAAGTGTCTTTCCAGATACTAAAACAAAATTATTTGACCAGTCTGAAATAATTGAGTGGAATTTGCAGGAGGAGAGGCCAGGAGGAAGTTGAATTTAGAGAATGATTCTTAACTGTACTGTCGCTGAAGGTTGTCTTTACAATTAAGGAAATGACAAAATTTAGAAAAAAATGTTTCTCCAGAAGGGTTCAACGTATCTGCAAATACAAGATAATGAATGCTGGTAGGATGATTTGAGCTACAATGTGCTTTTCTGCCAGTGTTTTAAAGTTTTACTCTGTTTGTTACTGTTAACTCTTTTGATTAAGAAGTGAATATTCTGCAACTTTATTACATATTTTAGATTTAGTCTCCAGAAATTAAGTTGTTACAAAGTTTGGTTTTTTTTTTAGTGAAAACAGTTTTTGCTGCTGTTTTCTACTTGCTTTGTTAGACTAAGAGGTGATAGCTGCAGTAATGAACAGTGGAGGTGAGAGCGTCTTGATCTGGTGCTTTAAAGAGGGAAGGGAAAAGGAATGTGTCGGAATGGAGTGGGAGTAATAGGGGTTAAAAGTATCTGTCGGGGAAAACTGGGATGATGAACCTGGGTACAGGAGTGAGAAGTGGCTTGGTGGAAATTTAAGTTGTGTACTCAGAAGGGAGAAGGACAAGCTGAGAAGGAGCGCTGTGTAGTACACGTTTGGAAAGTGTGAGACAGAAAGTCTAGACAAGGAAGTATGTTGTAGGCCTAAAATTAACCAGAGTTAAAAGAGAAGAATATTTCTGTGACGGTGATTTTAAGTTCTCAGAAGCAGATAGAGGAAGAAACTGGAGTTTCAGAAATTGCCTTGGGTGTGGCTGAGGGCTGAAGTTCAGAAGAGTAGGAAAGCATCTTCCCTCCCTCTCTGCTTAGTGTAACAAGAAGTGACTTTTTGTGTATTGCCAGCTGATTTTTCTTATCAAATTTCTTGTAATTTGGAAAAGAGAACAACTGACTACATTGATTTTTTTTTTTTTTTTTTTTTTTAAAA
>VZTH01008378.1:0-33963 GCA_013397815.1 Aleadryas rufinucha | reverse complement strand
AAAAAATCGAAAATAAATTCTGTAATTTTGAAATGGAACGGGTTTAGCAGAGTTGTGTTTGGTAATGCAGATAGCTTTTGGATAGCTTTGAGACCCCTCTGCCCTGCACAAGAGGAGACAAAAGGTTTGGTGTATTTAACTTAATAGTTCAGTGAATTCAGCTGAGTAGAGAAGGTACAGCTGTTGTGTGTTGGGGAGGGACAGGGATAGCACAGGATCAAATAGTTATGAACTGGCTCAACATTAATCCGTCTGGAAACAAAATGTGGTGGTATTGCTTTTGGTTTGGTTTGATTTTTTGAGCTGGATTGCAGGACAGAAATGGCAAGAAACTGAGCTGCTTCTGTGAGGTGCTGTGTGTTGGACTTGCTTGTAGTAGCAAGGTCTGCAGCTCAGGGTGTCCTTTCTGGTGCTGTTCCAATTGACTTTTTTCTTTTTCCCTTAAAACCATTTCACTGATTGATTGGTTGGTTTGTTTGTATTACATGACACATAATGGAACTGAAAATGAGAAGTATTCTTAAAACTTACTGATTATGTAGATAGCTGTATATATTACTTGAATGCCACTATTGAATACTTGGTGTAATGCTTTTTGTTCATGAGATAAGATACCCAATGCCAGTGGTAATGTTTTAGCAAATGTAACTCTCTTCAGCACAAATGCACTGCCAAGAAAACTGTCTTTTGTGAAGCAGGAACTGATTATGTAATTTCAAAACCATAGCATTAAAATGAGTGATAAAAAATGTATGGCATAAAATTTTTACATTTATGCCTTCAAAAGTGTGTGTAGATGAACACATGCTGTGTATATGCAATAATGTGTGTCCTTTCCTTTCTTAAATCTCTCCAGGTATATGTGGAATTTGATGATCTTGAATGGGAAAAGCGAGAATGGGTTAAAGTTTATGAAGATTTTGCAACCTTCTTGGTGGAGTACCAGCTGGTCTGGGCAAAGAGAAAGGACCCAAGCCAGACTCAGGGATCAAAGATCAAACAAGTTCAATGGCCTGCATTGGTAAGACACTTGAACAATTGCATTTACTAAAGTATTTTATTCTCTTTAATTCTGTCCTTAGGAAACTGTCTAGGTTACTCAAGTGTGGTGGGAAGTGCTGGGCATGGAGGGGGAGAAGGGTAAGAAAAGGATAAGAAAATACTAGTAAAGCATGGTTGTGTTGGAGGGGTGGAGCGATGTGATAATAGTCACTCATCTTCCTTTTTGAGTCAACCAAAAGCACTGCAAAAGTGGTCTCTGAGTGACATAATAGGAATAATATCATTTTCCATAGTCAAAGTATCTTACAAATATAGACTTATTGCTCTGGGGAGTATTGAAATTAAGGTGAAAAATAAACCCTTAGGCTTGTGATACCCTCAGCTCCCACAAAGAAGGTATCTGAAATTCAGGTCAGAGTTCAGAAAGATGAGAGAAGATTAATAAAGTAAGTGGTAATTGTTTACCTGGTTTATGAGGTGGTACTTGTGACTCTCATTCTTTCTGGAGTGCTGCCCAAGCATTTAAAGCTGTTGAGATAACTGCTAGGAGGCTGTGTGCATTTGTGACATGCCTTTAGATATATCTGATGAGATAATCTAATAAGCAATAAACACATATTCCTTTTTTCTCCAAAGAAACTAGCAGTGCTATCAAAGTCTTCAGAAGAGCCAAATAGATGGGAGATTTTGGGAAACTTCTACATTGGATGCTTTTGCTTTTCATAGAGTTGGGGAAGATTCCTCACAGGCTGGTGGGTAAAAGGGGGCTCCAACAAATTTGTCAAAATGGTGAAGGGAAGTGTTAGATGTATTTGGTAATAAGCTTAATATCTGTAACTTTAGTGTTGGGTTTTTAGATATTTATAGTGATAATGAATTTAGATGATGGTATTTTTTTCCTCTGGCTTTTGCTGTATCTGTTCCTTTCAATATACTCTTCATATTCTTGTCTCGGAGCACCTGATGGATTTCTTGGAATGCTGTTGTGTGATAATTATTTTGAAGCTGGGGTGGGAGCAGTCACACTGAAGGTCATGAAGCAGTCTGGTCAAAAAAGCCATAGATGATTTTGGATTGACTTACTCCTCTTCAGTTAATATTCCTCCTTGACTCAGCTTGTGTGTTTGTGATAATGAACTCGAGTAAAGCAAGCTAACCTTCTGGATGTACAGGCTGAGTCATATATTTGCTTGTACAGGCAAGTTAGTATATCCTTGAGCAAGAATTTTTCCTTTTAGGGAGTAATGTCATTTGCCCTTTGAAGCCACCCGTCTCTCCTTGATTGAGATGGGTATTTTAAAATCTGTTAAAAACTTAGTTTAGTATCTAAGTACTCTGCTATTTTACATGCTTATAATCCCACCCTCTAGAATAGAGATCCTTCTTGGGTTTAGAAGGGGTGTATTTCTATAAAAGTATTCTAGTCTGGATGCTGATCCTGCCCACAAGTTGAAAGTATGTATTTGCTAATGTGTGAAAGTATTTTAGTTGAACCTTTCTCCTAGCAGACACTTTTATTAAACTTGTGCTGGTCCAGCAAAAGGCTTCTGCTTTTTTCTTTTTTTCTCACATCTCTATCTTATCAATTCCTTTATTTTTTTTTAATATTTACATTCTTGAGGCAGCTGATAGGCATGAGAAGGAAGATTTGCAAAGGATCTGCCTCTTGCTTTTACAGTTAAAAAATTGAAATGGTATACTCTGAAGCAAGGCTCAAGTAGCTTGTCAGGTCACAGTTTCCAGATGTTAAAATGACAAGTTCTCAGCATTGGTACTTGGCCTGCCTACAGATGTTCTAGCAATTGTTTTCTCAGTCAAACCCTCTAGTCATCCATTCCAGAAAAACCATACTTGAGGGAAAGAGCAGATACAGGATATTAGCTGTAGTTAGAGCAGACTCCTTCCACAGAGACCTCCCAAGGTTTTGCTCTGTATCAATAGCAACTCTCAGCACTCCATGGCGTGGGGAGCAGGGGGGGTGCTCCAACTGGCAAGGAACCTTTGGGTTTTGCTGCCAGGCTATCAAAACACTGTGGTGGATGGGAGTGGATGAGCTCTGTGAAGGTTTGTGTGGTGTGTTTTGGTTATGAACAGGTTTTCTGTTTGTTTATTTTCTAAAACAAGACTTACTAAAAATAAGACAACATTAAAAAGGTGGTAAAAAAATTGATTTGCCAAACAGCAGTAGGAATATTTGCACTTTTATGTGAAATCCTAAGTGTGGATCTGGTAATATGCACATTTTGAAAAAGTTGAGTCTTGCTGTATCCTTTAAAGGAAAAGTCTCAAGGATTCCCATGCATGTGAACTGTATTGAAAAAAAAATCACACCAAAAAAAAAGTTTTTGGTACAGCTTTATTTTGGATGCTAACATAAATGCAGCAAAGCAACATTTTAGAAAATTTGATGTAGTATTTCTCTAGGATCTTTGCCTTCAGTGGAGTTAATGAAAAGTGCTTATTTATTTAGATGGTTCTTATCACCTTCTGTTCTTTGATTAATGTACTCTGTATTTACTGTATGGTATTCAAGCCTGATCAGAAGACAAGGTCTGCAATAGCTGTGGGGCTTCCTGTGGGTAGTTATCAGTCTAGTGTCTGAGTACTTCATAATTACTGATTGCTTTCACCACTCAGTTGTGTGATATGATGTAATCTCCACTTTATAGATGAAATTTCTAGAATGCAAGTTGTTCACAAATGTTGCTATTTTAAAATGCCTGAGTGCCAGGTGTAGCTATTCCTGAAAGCACAGCATCCACTGACCTTGTGTAACTCTGCTTTAAAATTTTAGGCTCTATAGTTAGGCTGAGAAAGGGAGGAAATGGGAAATAGTGTCTCTTTCTCCTTGTTTAGAAACTCAGTAACAGGAGGGGGATAGACTATCACCTAAATTCAGTTTCTCTCATGATGAGATTATATTTTTTAAGTGGAGTTCCTACCTCAGGTGGAGTTGGCTGTAACTGAACCTGGAGCCCTATTGCCAGTAACAATGTTCCTTGTGATGACTTCATGTCATGACTTTGACTGGGGACCTCTGCCACTGTGCAAGGCTGGAGAGGAAGGAACTGTAGTGCCTCAGGTTGTCCCTACAGTAATCAAATGCTTTTTCTTCTTGTGAGATGATTTCCTGGGAGCACTGGAGAACTTGGCTGCCTAGCTGGCATAATTGGAAACCACCCTGCATGTGAGGTGTTTGCAATCACAAAGACTGTCAAGAAGCCTAAAGAGATGGCAATAGTGATGAGCAATGTCAGTGTGTGCGTAGCCTGGGTATTGGGGAAGAGGATGTTTGGTAAACAGTGCTTGTTGTTCAGCTTAAGTAATAGAGATGCTTTACAGATGTCAGTGCAGGAGAAAACTTCTTGGCCAAAGGGCTAGCACAGGAAAAAATGGAAGTATGGATTCTGAGAAAAAAGTGTAGGTAGTGGAAGTGAGTGGTGTGCCTTCCCACATTAAGGGATTAAAAAAAGTAGCCAAGATAAGGTGTTGAAATTGAAGGCATCAGTTTAGGTTGGTAAACAAGGGGGGGTGCATGTCACAAAGACACAAAATGGAGTGATAGGCTGGAAGTGATGGGTTAGGGGAATCACCAGTACCTCGAAAATAAGGCAGAATTGGGTGTTGAATTTCTCAGAAAGAACTTTGAAGCAATTGACATGATGAATAAAATGTTTGGACCTGTAGGTAGATAAAGAATAGTTGTATTTTAGGGAGAGTAAATTAAGTTACCTATGTAGAAATAGTGTGGGTGCTATGATGTTAGAGATCAGTGATAAAATCATGCATATAATATAATTCAGTCTGAAGTCTTAGGACTTCATATGGTGGTATCCCCTCAGCAGCCAGGAGGGGAAATGGAAGTATGTGTGTGGGCAGGGTGACAAATTGGAGCCAAGGTTTTAATGTGGACTGAACAGAATGCTTCTGTGAGCGGTCAGTTTGAATTTAATTACTGCCTCTCTAATTGCACATTCAAATATCTAGAAAAAAAGTGTAGAGGGAGAAAAAGATATGACAAAGGATAGAAGCAGCTAGAGACATTTTAGAGAATAATAGAATAATGTGCAAGAAATGTTTTAAGGTGATAGAGTTACTAGCAGAGGGCACCATGGAGGAAACATAGATAGTAGTTTGCTTTTCTTCGCAGCATCAACTTTACATGTTTTAGGCATAGAAAGGTGTGGGCTGTCTTTTTCTTAATAGTTTTGTTTGGGAAGAGGGTTTTAGAAACTTGAATGATATGCTGAAATGAAAATTTATTATTGAAGGTCTACAGATAGAAATGAAAGAAAGACATTTCAGGTTTTAAGAAGCGTGTTCCATCATCTTGGAAAGAAAATAAGGAAAGAAGAATAATGGAAAATGCATTTATGATTAAATGAGTTTAAGATTGATAGGTTATGGCAAGTTTGTACTTTCAGGTAAAGGATCTAGGAGAACACAAGAGGTTGTAAAGAAAAGGATTGGAATTGGATATAGAGAACAGCAAATGCATTGAATGGGAGCACACATGAGAAAATTCTGCAATGACAAAGGAAGAGGCTATTATAGAACAGAAAAGGAAAAGTATTATCTTATTTTGGCCTTTTCCTTTTGGGAGAAACTGGTGGTCTTGTGCAGGGTAGATGTCAAAGCAGGAAATGGTTTGACTCAATGTACTGTGATGAAAACCAGGTCTGGGGAATGGTACATTTGGCTGGCAGGGCAGTGCTGTGTGCCTGGGATGATGATGAGTCAGGGTGTTTCATGTGTTCTACTGGGTATGGCTTTTTTGTGAAGTATGTGGTTTTATACCTGTAAACAAACCAGTGCTGCTTGTGAATTCAGTATGAATCCATATATAATAAATCACAAGAAACCATAGTAGTTTGTTGCTGTGAATATGAACAGTGCTTCATTAGCTTTGCAGTACTCGCCTTGTCAAACCAACAGATTTGCCCTTTGCTCTCAGCTAATACAAAGGTCTGCAGTAACTCTCTCTCTCCCAGTTTTGGGGCTGGTATACAGCAAGAACTGGTTCTCCTGCAATTTTGTGTTTCTGAGGAGTATATAGATAAAAGCTTAAATACATTTTCCTAAGGAGATCCTGAATATGCCTATCTCCTGAGGTAGGGAGGCTGGAAGAACAACTCAACCTCCCCTCCACCCAAGTAAAAAAAAGAGCATGTCTGTTTGCCTGTCTCTCTTTCTTGGAACAAGTGAAGTCATTGCTAAACCAGTGGCTTGAGAACAGTCTTTCCTGGGACTCTGTCCAGGGCTCTGCAAGAGCTTCAGCCAGGCTTATAGCAAAAACAGGGACAAAGAGTGGATCTTCATTGGCAATGACAAAGCCTTTTCCATTGTGAGAATCTGGAGCTGATTTCCAGTGGCCAGTGCCAGTGGCATATGTGGGACTGTGGGCCTTCAGTCTGACTGTCATGCTAATGAGGAGCTCATCTTGCAGAAGAATGAGATGAGGTTTGTTCTGGGTGGTACTGATGTGTTTGTTCTGGTTAGATGTCAATGAGCCCAATATGTTCATGTGCTGACTGCATGTTAGGGCTCTTGGTGGTGAAGTATAAGAGGAGAAGCATTCATGGACACATGGAAGAGAAGACTTGTCCTCTGACCTTATGTAGCCTTTTCCCTCTTCCCTCCCTGCCCCTCTGTCCCAGCTGTCAATTGCAGAATCCCTTTGCCTGACTGCATTCTGCTTCAGCTGCCTTGATTTTGTTGGATTATGAAGCAAATACTTTTAAAGTGCTAGTTTATTGGCATTTGTGTCACGATTAGAGAAGAATGTGTACAGATTGAACAATAAGCTTCTACAGGGCTTCCAGAGGTTCTTGAGACAAATCAAATTCTTTATTTTTGGCACAATAATGAAAAGTAGAACAGGTTCCTTGTTCATTCCTGTTTATACTGTGACACACTACCACTTTTTCACTCTCTTAAGGATTTGTTTTCTTCTTTGTCTTGATGATCTAATTTTAGCATTTCTGAGTAAGTTTCTCTTTTATATGTTGATCCCATGGCTTGAATGGATCCCTGTCAAAATCAGGAGCTTCTATAGATATTGCTGATGCTCCCCCTGCATATTCAGTTACTTCATTGCAGCCTGTTCCCTCTCTGCACAATGAAAAATAGAGGTATACACTGCCAGATACTGTGATTAAATCCTCAGTGGACACTCAAAATACTCCAGCAGTAAAAAGAAATTAATTCACAAAGGATTACTGTATCTATGGAAAATAAGGCAGAGAGAAGACTCGGTCTCCTGAGTCCTAAAAATAAGTAAAAACTTTGAGGATATTTCACATTTGAGGGGAGGAAGTGCTGTAGCTTCCAGGGAAACTAATAGTGGTTTTTTGCAGGTTCTCCATTCTCTGCATCAAAATTCTAGTGCTTGTATGCCTTGATAATATGGGGTAAAGATGAGATGTATGCAATAGAGGAGAAAATGCTTGGAAGCTGTCAGCTTCTTGGACAACTTTAGAGCTTGGGGAAGAGAAAATTTAAGTAACTGACTCAGCAGAGCATAAATGACCCGATTTTTGCTGCATTGTGAAAGACAGTAACATGCAGAAACAGCACTTGGAGATGGTTCAAATATTACTTTGTTGGAGAGTACGTTACTGTAATATTCCCACAGAACATAAACGTCTCAAGCAGTACCACATCCCACCTGTGTACTTTGGCACTTGCGTCTTTTAAACTGCTGCTTACTGGGAGTCATTGCTCTCCATGCAGCCTTCTAGGGAGAGGCCGTTACCTTCCCAGGAGTGTCCCAAATGAAGAGCAATCAACTGGAATCTGCCTCCCCAGATGCTTTGTTGTGAAAGATAGGTGTTGCCCTGTGGCTTCCCACTCTGGAAATGAGTGATGGGGTGGAAAGCCTCACTGCAGTGCTGTTTTCTATGGGACTCTGGTGCTTTCTGTGCACTTTACATGACTGCATTGGTTGTTAGGAAGTTTTTTCTCTTGAGGTGTTGGCTAATGACAGGCTTCCTTTTTACTTTCTTCTTGTTAAACTTGCACTTGTAAGTAGTGGGGATGCTTTTTTTGTTTGAAAGGATTTAGTTTTGTAAAAGTGTGCTTATGTATATAAAATAAATGCTTTTTTTTTTTTTGTAGTTAAGTGCTGTGTTAAGAATAGTTCTTAATGTTAATTTCATTTACAGAAGTTACAGGATTCCAAACAGAATATGGAGTATTTTCTAGACTTCAACAGTAAGCACAACTCACATTGATCATACTGGCCTGGGAGCTGCCATATTGGCAGCTCATCTAGAGAAATCTGCTTTAGTATGCCACAGCATCCTGGATGTCTTTGTACCTCAGGTTCTTTCCTGCTAGTAAATCACTTATTGTTCTCCAAGGGTTGTGCCAGTTAAAAAACCCTAGATACTGTTCTTCAGCCTCCAGCTGTCCTCCCATCCACTGGGAGCAGCGATGCTCCCAGCTGAGTGTGCCTCTGTCTCCTGCACCTGTTCCAAAGTCAGCTAGCAGTGAAATGCTGGTGATGATTTACATGTCTCTCTGTAAAAGACACACATAAAACATCTTGAGGTTCCATATTCAAGCTCAGCACTTGAAGCAGAGCAGTGGAAGCCACAGCTGCAGGGAGCTGAGTGCAGGGTGACTGCTTGCACATTGATATTTATAACTGTTGCTGAAACCTGGACTGGTTTGGGATATGGTTATACTCCTGCTGATAGCCCAGTCAGCTAGCCTGGAGTTAGTGTCAGTGTATCTGAACTGTCTTCACACTTCAGCTTCAGTGCTGACCAACTGCACAGCTTCTTCACATAGAAGAGCCAAGAGATAGGCTGGATTCTCTGGAATTCACTGGAAAGTCTTAAGTATTTGATTTCTTTTTTTTTTTTTTTTAACAGCATTTGTGAAAACAACATTTTCACTTGTGCTGAAGAAAGCAAATTGCTTTGTAGCTGTCTAGATCATCTGCACTTTTTCAGTGAATTAGAAAGATCAGCTCTACTTTAGAGATACCACAGTGAGCAGACTNTCTTTTAAACTGCTGCTTACTGGGAGTCATTGCTCTCCATGCAGCCTTCTAGGGAGAGGCCGTTACCTTCCCAGGAGTGTCCCAAATGAAGAGCAATCAACTGGAATCTGCCTCCCCAGATGCTTTGTTGTGAAAGATAGGTGTTGCCCTGTGGCTTCCCACTCTGGAAATGAGTGATGGGGTGGAAAGCCTCACTGCAGTGCTGTTTTCTATGGGACTCTGGTGCTTTCTGTGCACTTTACATGACTGCATTGGTTGTTAGGAAGTTTTTTCTCTTGAGGTGTTGGCTAATGACAGGCTTCCTTTTTACTTTCTTCTTGTTAAACTTGCACTTGTAAGTAGTGGGGATGCTTTTTTTGTTTGAAAGGATTTAGTTTTGTAAAAGTGTGCTTATGTATATAAAATAAATGCTTTTTTTTTTTTTGTAGTTAAGTGCTGTGTTAAGAATAGTTCTTAATGTTAATTTCATTTACAGAAGTTACAGGATTCCAAACAGAATATGGAGTATTTTCTAGACTTCAACAGTAAGCACAACTCACATTGATCATACTGGCCTGGGAGCTGCCATATTGGCAGCTCATCTAGAGAAATCTGCTTTAGTATGCCACAGCATCCTGGATGTCTTTGTACCTCAGGTTCTTTCCTGCTAGTAAATCACTTATTGTTCTCCAAGGGTTGTGCCAGTTAAAAAACCCTAGATACTGTTCTTCAGCCTCCAGCTGTCCTCCCATCCACTGGGAGCAGCGATGCTCCCAGCTGAGTGTGCCTCTGTCTCCTGCACCTGTTCCAAAGTCAGCTAGCAGTGAAATGCTGGTGATGATTTACATGTCTCTCTGTAAAAGACACACATAAAACATCTTGAGGTTCCATATTCAAGCTCAGCACTTGAAGCAGAGCAGTGGAAGCCACAGCTGCAGGGAGCTGAGTGCAGGGTGACTGCTTGCACATTGATATTTATAACTGTTGCTGAAACCTGGACTGGTTTGGGATATGGTTATACTCCTGCTGATAGCCCAGTCAGCTAGCCTGGAGTTAGTGTCAGTGTATCTGAACTGTCTTCACACTTCAGCTTCAGTGCTGACCAACTGCACAGCTTCTTCACATAGAAGAGCCAAGAGATAGGCTGGATTCTCTGGAATTCACTGGAAAGTCTTAAGTATTTGATTTCTTTTTTTTTTTTTTTTTAACAGCATTTGTGAAAACAACATTTTCACTTGTGCTGAAGAAAGCAAATTGCTTTGTAGCTGTCTAGATCATCTGCACTTTTTCAGTGAATTAGAAAGATCAGCTCTACTTTAGAGATACCACAGTGAGCAGACTATAGACTGGTGGATGCCAGTGGTTATTTCAGCACAGTATTGTGGAAATTCAGCTTCCAGAGCTTGAGCTTTGGAAGATGACTGATTGTGTATCCCCAGCAGACTCATCACTTGCAGTCTTACTTGTTGCTGTTTATATAAATTATTACTTACATTATAAATCTATACATTATATATATGTGTGGGTGTGTATTTATAGATCACATGTATAGAGACATATACACAAATAGAGTATTTTTCTCTTTATGATAAAAACATCTTAAAAACCTATCTTCTGAATAGATCAGAACATAAACCTGTCTTCAGGTATAGACCTGTTGGGAGTCTGTACAGTGAGGGAAAGATGTCAGCATGGTACTTGTCCTCCCTCCCAATGGTGGCTGTCCAGATTAAGGAAAGCTGTGCCAGAAGACCTCCATCCCCAGCTACTGCTCAGTGTTTTCCTTGTGATGGCAGGAGGAGCAGCTGGGCTTTACACCTGTCAAATCCACTTGGCAGCTAATTTCAAAAGCCACCCACTGTTCAAATCTCCACTGCTGTTTCTGTGCATTAATAACTTGTCAACTGTGCAATACTGAAGCACTGCTCTCGTCATGCTCACTCGAGTAAGATGAGTTAGGGAAAGCATAATTAGAGTTTTATGAGTTTCTTGTTCTTCTTTCCCAGAATTCCAGCAGTTTCTTCTGTGCTTAATGGTGAATACCATGATGTGTTGTGTGAAGTCTCAATATCCAACTTAGATGTATAGCAGTGTGGGAAACTCAGCCAAAATGTGAAGCACTTTTTCTATAAAAGGGACTTCAGTAGATTACATGTGACTGTGTGGATACACAGGGCCTGGTGCATTTCTGTTCCTCCCATTCTCATACAGCTGAGACATTGGAGCTTCGGGTGAAACTTAAGCCTCAATAAAGTAAAAATGTTGCAGTCAGGACCAGACACTAGGTTTTCCTAGTTTAGGGTAAAAGTTCTGCATTTTGCAAAAGCAGGAGGCTTTTTCGGTAGTCCTAAGGAAGTGTATCCTTCAGCTCCCCCTGAATTTCGGTTACTGACGTACAAACAAGGCAACTGTTTCTGCTGAGGTCTCTCATTGATGCTGAAAGGGCAAGTGCTACTACCTCCCCTTTTTGGCATTGTGGCTTAAACCCACCTCAGTCTCAGTTAGATCAGCTCTGTCCCCCTCATTACGCAAAAATATTCTTTTAGTTTGCACTAAGCCCTTGTGAACTAAGCAGACATATGTAAAAATGAAGTGCTGTTGTTTATTTCTATTATGGATTGTCTGTAGTTGAATTGTATTGATAACTTCTGATTTATTTTAATTTTTTTTTTTTTGATTCATTTTGTCATTCCTAGGGCTCTGCATTTGAAAAAGATTTTGAAATGAGATGTTGGTAGTTACCTGCCATTAACAGAAACTTCTGCTGGCAGATTTTGCAGGCCTTCAGTTACACTAAAACAGGCTAAATCAAGTACTTGGAGAAAGAAGTCATAGGTGCTAAAGCATTATAAATGGGCTGTCCATGATACATTTATCATGAGCAATCTTCTTCATACCTGGCAGTTTCCTGAGGACAGGAAAAGTCAAATTTCCACTGCAACCTCAAACATTGCTGAAGTTGTTCTAGCAATGACTTGGTGTTGTACATCTTGTATGTTTGCATTTTAATTTTATCTTAACTTCTAAGGAGAAAACTGAACGTAGGAAAGTTCAGGAAAGTTCAGACTGTCAGCTTGAGGTATTAACTTGCATGAGGAGAATAGCTGAGTGGAATCTGTATTTTGTATCTTTAGCATCCTAAACTTTCTGCTAACTTCATTTTGTGACAAAGTGACTTCCCCTGCACATTTTTTTGAAAAACAAACCCTGAAGCAGTAAACCACCTATTACCTCTATTCCCGACTTCACTGTCACAAGAGCAGTCTCCTGAAGGACTTGCCAGGTCTTTCCTGGTGCACTTTTGTATGGGAACACATTACATTCTGAATTTGGTGTTGCACCATTTTTGTTGGCATGGGTATGATCAGTGTTTCTGAAGCCCTTCTTGGATTTGGTGGCTCTGCATTTGCCCCAGCTGGGCAGGAGGAATGGGAATGTTGGTTGGCTGCAGGTCATACCATTCATGATGACAACTAAGATGTAGTTACTGCCTAATCACAGACTGCCTGGAATTGTGAGGGAGTATGGATGGGGAGAGAAGGATAGAGGAGAAGGCTGCTGAAGGCACAGGTTGGTTTCTTCTGCTGAGCAATTTTCTTGTCCTCATTTAATGCAGGGTTTATTGGTGTGCTGTGGGTTCAAAATCTGTTCTCTGTGCACATGCAGAGGCCAGGGCTGGGAGCACATTGTTTTAGCACTTCCTTTCTCGTACCCTTGGATTGATATCCTTCCAGCTGCTGGCCAAATCAGGAAGTTGAGTCAAGGGCTAGAAATGGCAAAGACACATTCAATGACTTCTTGAAAGATAAAGCAAAAACTTAAACTGGAGACACTTGTGTTTCTCTTTGCAAAGTCTGTCCTGTTAAGATGATGTCAGTCCTAAACAAATGATGGAACAACACTGAAACCATTTAATTTTTTGAAATTCATCAAGCATCAAGAAACCACTTTGTAATCTCTGGGGGTTTAGAACACTTCTGGTTTTCTGGCACCTGCTGTGTGATATATTCACATAAATGGGGGACGGACATACAGTGAAACTTGGGTTTGTGATTGGGTTTTTCCCCCCTAACTTACCTGCACATCCTTGCAGTAAAGCCTGAGGTTACTTCAGTAGTAGTTACTGGTAATTCTTTGAGGTATTGTATCTTATTTAATGTGCATTGCATGTTTAAAACTTTATTACATACAGTGTCTTTAATACTAGAAAGTGAGTCAATGTTAAGAACTATAAATTTAGGGCTATATAAAGTCTTGGGGAACCAAAACAACTTCTGAAAAGTATTTATTAGGCTGATTTTGTAAGCAAACAAAATAGACTCCTATTGATTAGGGAGTTGATCTTTGTTTGAAAAAAATCCTTTTGCAGTAATTAATATTTTACTAGAGAAATATGGCAGACCTCATCTAACCTTGAGTAAGTCTGACTTCTTATTTACAGATAGGTGAATTATTAACATAATTAATGATATAATGTTTATTTTTTGTCTACCAACTCTCAAAGGGTCTACACCAGTCATGGGTGAAAAAAAAGTATTTTATTCAGCTTTTTTGTCTTTCATTAGCTGCTATTGTATTCCATTTTGAGTGCTTTATGGAAAAGACTTGCTCTTATTAGTTAGCCAGTTTTTGAATAGAACTGTATTAAAAAAAAAAAATTATTCTTACGTCTAATGCATCATTCTGAAAAAATCCTGACTGAGTATTTTAATTTGAAATTTCTCATCAATTTCGATTCTAGGACATTGGGTAAGTACCTCGTTTCTTTTAATAAATGATGCAAAATTATATTTCTGTTCTTGGCTCTAGTTTCAGATGGCTTTGAAAAATTCTTACATATTTAATTTGAAGGGCTTTGCTGAGATTTTAAATGCATATTCTGAATTGCTGCAAATGTATTAGTACCATCACAATAGCAATAAACTACTGATTAGTAGGGCTGATTATGAATGGGTAGATATTGCTGGAGTCACTGAAACATTTAGCTGCATCCTGAAATGAGCTGAATAGAACTTCTTATTGGCTGATATGTTTAGTTATTTTGAAATTATGATAATCAAACTTTATATTAATATAAATACAGCCAAAGTCTCTTTATGTGTTCTACAGAATTTTTTGCATTCATTTTTTGCATTTGAGTGTAACTCGCTTTTTAGGGAACTATGTTCCTATTTGTTTTGTATTTGTCTTGAATAGGATGATCTTTGTAGATCCCTTCCAACTCAGCATATTCTGTGATCCTATGATTCAGTGTTCTGTAAGGCTCTCTTACCAAGCTAAAGCCTGTTGGGTTTGGTTCCAGAATTTGTTTGTCCACACATGCTCTTGCTTGTAGCAGTACTTTTACTATTCTAAATTACAGTACTTGTAGTACTTTAGTCCAATGATTCATTAAACTTTTTTATTGCTTCTAAATTTAAAATCAACTTCTTTTTTTCACATCACAATTACATAAAGTGCTACAGAAATGACAGGGTGTATCTTTAAAGTACTGCAGAAGTGCCAGGGTATATCTTTGTATCTTACAGAAAGGACAGTTTGAAGATGCACCCTAAGACATTTCCTTCCAGAAATCTTGTTAGTAGTGAATTGTACACGATTGTAGAGTACATGTAGAGCATCAACATCTCTGTAAACTGCTTGTATAATGTTGCTGGGATCAGATGCTTTACTGAAGTTTGAGGCAAGATGCTAATCCTTTTAATCCTGAAGAATGGGCATCACACCCCCCATTCCTCACCCCCACCCTCCTCCCCTTTTGAACTGTGTCCTCCTTAGATTGCTTAGGACAGACCTAATCGATTCCATTTTATTTCCTGGGTAAGACACATTTACAAGGTAGTTTGAGAGCTGGTAATGAATTAGCTATTGATTGTTTATTGGCAAGAAGAGTGATTGACATTTGTGTGCAGTCATCTTCTAAGACTCATGGTCCAGTTTATTCAGGAGCAATATTGGGGGCAGTTATGGACAATTGGGGAGGAATTACATTAAGTCAGAGATGTCTTTTAGAACTCTGTCATCTTGAAAATAAGATAAACTAAAATAGAATCACTGTGTGCATTTATTTATTGATGTTTTTCTACTGTCTAGCAAGATGCTGTTCTGCGGAAAAAAGCAGTTACAGGTTTGAGATGGCATCAGAACTTTTGTTGAACTTCTTGTCAAACTGATGTCAGGCCATCACCTAGACAGGCAGAATTGCATGAGCCTCCACCAAGTGCCATCAGCTTTGCTGGTGAAGGTAGCTGCAGGCAGCAGCAGTATCTGATCAGTCAGGACTCTGGTGCTCTTGCAGCAGAGAAATGCGCTTGGCTGGATTTGCAGGTGGAGGGATCATGGATGGTTTTTATAAGCCTGACTAATATGTGCAATATACAGAGAACCTGCTGTGACTCTGCTGGTTTTCCTCCACCCCCAAAATGTGGTCAGGCAGAAATGCAGTTGTATGTGTGTCTGAATCTGCAGCAGTTTGTGTTTCCTTTAGACTTGGATAATCTCAGATGAGCTTTTGTTAGGGAAGAATTTATACAATTTTCCATATGGTCTCTTTATTAATAGTTTTGATTTTTCTGTCCTTTATATGTATGAAATCTGTATCTTGGAAGTTAATCAACCTATGTAAGTGCTGTGGTATTCATACTGCTAGAAGGTTATGCTGCAGGGGGCTTGATGGCATTCTTAATTGATCATATGGTTTTGCTATGCCAAGCTATTTTCCTGTGTTACTATCAAAACACCCAGTGAACTGTGATTAATCACATTTTGGCACACAGCTCTGAAATTACTGCCACTGCTGTAGAATGTAGATTTCAACATCTTTGGCTGCTGCAGTTGCACAATCTTTTAATGACAGATGTACTTGGAGTTCCTTCAATACAAATGACATTATTGGCACATGTAGGATTGTATGCTAGATTATTTATTAGAATAACCACTGCACTTTTTGTTGTGCCTTTTAAACCCTCATTGGAATATCTAACCTAAGCTTCCTCTCACAGTGACAAAATGACCGATGTCATATCCTTAAGCTCTCCAAATGCACATACAATGTACAAATGAAAGCAGGAAGGGCAACCATTCCACACATTCAGGCAGGGGAAGTTGGTGCTATTGGATGTCATTTGACTGCTCTGCTATTTGCCTGCCTTTTGGGGATGGTGTGTATGACATCTCACCTGCCCAAAATGCTGGAAAGCTGTAAGCTGTTTGTGTCTGTACCACGTCTTTCTGTTAGTGTTACTTTAATCAAATTTTGGATAGTAGGGAAGAAGCCAGTAGACTGGCTTTTTCCCTGGCTTTACAGGACTCAAACCAATCCCTTTTATACCTTAATGGTATTGTAACATATGTTTTAGTATATGTGTTTACAGTGAGACACCAATGGGTTGGGTTTTTTAATCTATGTAATTTAACTGTATAAAGAAAGCACAAGTCTGTTACTTGGCCACAGATGTTTCTGGCACAGTGACACTATGAAAGGTAGTTAATAGCCAGTTATTTTCTATCAGGGAAATGGTTCTCTTTAACATATATGTACCTTTTCCACTGGTGTTAACCAGGGTCTGAGCATCTCCATTGTGAGCTTAAAACTTTAGCTTCAGTTTGCCTTCTTGGTACAGTTTCAGTATAGATTTTTCAACTAATGTAGTCCAGATTTTTGTTGGTTGCCTTTAGAGTTTGTCTTTGAAATGAACTAAAAGATCTGTTTATTTTCATAAATGAGAGAAGAAGATGGGAGGTAACAGGAAAGTCATTGCAAGATTTATAAAACACAATAAATCGTGAATACTGTTGTTATGTTGGCCAGCATTAACATTTTGACTATAAAAGGTAAATGGAGAAAACCCTGTAACTGTTTATATCAAATTTCTTATGGAAAATAAGTCATTAGGCCAAAGCAGATACTTGCTTCTCCCTTGAAATTCTGTTTTCAACCATGACCCAAAATTATGAGGAGCCAAAGAATATTGATAACTATGTATGCATGTAAACCCAGTAATTTTTATTTACCAGAAATTGAGCCTTATTTTCCATTTCCAAGGTAGGCATGAGAAAGTGGGTATGAACTACCCACAAATTAACTGTAATAAGTAAGGCTAGTAAGACTGGAGGTCTTTTTTAAAGCAGTGTTGTGTTCAAACAGCCTTCCCATTAGAGTAGTGAAAATAAGAAGTTAAAAAAAATCCTTATGTAAAGTGATTTTCAATTCTGTATGTTTTCAACTGTTGTAATTAATGACCATTGGTTTTATCATGCTCTTAAGTCATTTGTTTGCACAGAGTTGTTTGGGTTTTTTTAATGCAGTGTGTTGGATGTCCTGTATCAGAGACTGTAGCTTGGATCCACCTTCACTGAATCTCCTGACGCCCTCCCCCATCCTCATTGACTTTGATGAGTTCACCAGACCATACTTCTGTCTCTTCTGCCTTGCAGACAAAACCTGTGCTCTCTTTGTTCTTTACATTTTACTGCTCATTGAACTGTCCTGCACATTAGTCACCCTCTGAGGGAATGAGTTTGCAAGTAGGAGCAGTTGTGGGGTGGGGGAAATAATGTAGTTCCTGTCTGAGACCAAGTGATGAAATTCATTAGCAAAAATTTCTTCTTCGTGCTGTATGTGGAGAAAGGCCAGAGTTCTACCACATGGACATGGACTCAGTAGTGCTTTGAGATTAACAAGGCAGTTTACAGATCTGATGAATTTTTCCAGATTCATGCAGCAGTGATTTGCAGCCTGTTCATAGTTCTAGGCTTCGCTTTCAGCCGTGAAGTCTGGAATTATAATTTTATTATTGAGAAGTCATTCTCTCAAGTAGTTTTGTGAGAAGAAGTGAGTTCAGTTGTGATTTCTTATGATTTGGAGACAGAAATAGGAAAGAAGAATTCTGTTCCCCTCAATTTGTCTGATCTCCAATTTTGGTAAGATTTTAGCAATCATGCAAAAAATGTGGCTATATGTTGTTCTAGAATTCATTCATTTGTGTGCTGGGATTGCTGCTCAGCTGAGAAAGGATTCACTACTTCCTTTGCCTCCAGGATGTCCTGCATGTTTGGAGAGAGGAGGTTGTATCTCACTGAAAGGAGATACCACCAGTAACAGGATAGGCGTGAAAGCAGTGGAGTTGTCTGCTTAAACTGCTCATCTTCGGTTCCAAGCTATGACTGGAGCCTGGTTGAGTTCTCTGCTGCTATTTGATACCATTGCAAGCAGTGTTGGTGCTTGTAGAGCTCTCTGAGGGGCTTGTGCTGGGATGGAGGCTGCTGGCAGAGGAAAAAAGGGAATTTGGAATTCATCGTCAAAGAACAAAAACAACATAGGTGTAAGGGGAACTGGGGAAAGAATGCTCTGTACCTGTGCTATTTCCCACTTCTTCAGGTTGTTTTGACTTTTTTCTTCTGTTTCAGCATCAGCTTTTGTCTAGATTGAACCTGTTAACGCAAAAGACTCAGTCTCCAGCCATTGCTGGTTTGCTCTTTTCCCACAGTAGCCACAATGAGGTAGAAACTAAAACATAGCTTTTTCAGGTAAGTGACTGCCAGAATATAAGGTCATCATCTTCCAAATTCAGAGAACTGTTGCAGGAGCTCCTTGGTGTCAAAAGGGGGAGTCTTCGTTCTCCCTGTTCATTTCTCTGAAGGTGGTTCAAATGATTCTGCTCTTTCACCAGAACACATAGAGCCTACTTGCTGAGATAAATAGAATCATAGATGATCTGGTGGTAGCAGTTGTCTCCATTTTACCTTTGAAAGGAGAACTACTGCTGCCACAGAAGACTGCAGATCAGAACAAAACAGAACAGGATGAAGTCCAGTAGGTTTTTCCCTTTGCTTCCTTGTAGTGATGTTTTCGTGCTGTCTTTTTTGCCATTCTTGGAGGGAAGAATGGGAGAGAATCCCTTGCCTTGATTCCAGGTGGTGTGTTGAATAGAGGCGTGTATACTGAAAGGAGTACATTTGTTTGTTTGTGCAGAGCCCCAGATTACCAGTGATGTACTTGTACAGCTTTCATCAGAGCTCTGGGAAGAAAAACTGAAAGCAGGAAACCTCCCACAGCACTTTTGCATAACAGGGACTGGGGTGATGGTCACAGGCAGAGCAATGTTATAATTTCACAAATGTGTCATGTTATAATCCAGGTTTTAGGAAACACCAGTCCATTTTCTGTGATGCCTACAAATTCCTCACTTCGGACACGTAATCAACTCCATTCTCCATCCCCCGTTTTCTTCCTCATTTTGCCAGGTCTTGTGCAAGGATCTGTTTAAACAAGACTGATGACTGTAGGGACGTCATCTCAGCCAGCCTGGAGATGATTCTCCATGTGACACAGAGAAAGCTTCTCATTCCCAGCCACACAACCTCTCCTGAAGTGGTTTTAGAAGAGCCTAACCAGATTTCTGAGGAAATGCACAGATGTATTTAACAGCCTTGTGATGAGTTTCTTCCTGTGGCCATAACAGATAAAGGCCCTCTGGACGACACTTTTGAATCCTGTGCCCACAGTGTGGTTTGCCAGGGCAGTGCACAGAACGTGCTCTTTGAGGTTAGGTCCAAGGCTCAGAGTTACAGACACCTTGCCCTGTGCCACGTCCTGATTGCTAGAGCTTTGTCTTAAAAAGAGTTCTTAGAACTCTTCTCCTTAAAGATTTCTCACTAGTTTCCAAACTTCTCTTCTAAAAGTGCTCCCTTTGTGGAATCTCTGGTTCTGCAGTTTGCTGACAATTCGGGCTCAGCAACCTTAATTTCATAAAGAAATTTGAAACCATAATAGTCTAGACAAAAAAAAAAAAGTTGACATACAAATGCAGACACAACATGTGTCAATGTGCCATTTGTTCCTTTTCTTACTCCCTTTACAATGCCTGAGAGCCAATTGGTATTTCTTCCTTGTCCTGGATCCTCAATCCCCTCTTGTGCTTGTCAGCTGTGTTTTCATGGTGCTGGTACCTCCCTCCTGCACAGGGTGCATGTTCCTCTTAGAGCTGTGCTTTCCATGGGAGTCACTCCAAGGACAGTGGAATGCGAGCTTTGCATTTTCTGTGGAGTACAGGATTATTAATGAGAATCTCCTTTATGTAGTCTTTGTTTTTCTCAGAGGACAGGATGTTTGATTTGTTCAGTTCCTCTCCACAGCTCCCTTTTGGAGCTTGAATGCCATGTTCCAGTATTGTCTGTACATGGTCAGTCACAGCAGTTCACAGGACACACAGGATGCAGCTGCCTCCAGAAAATGCTTCTCTGGAGTGATGAAGGGCACATTTGCATGAGACAACTCGTGTTCAGTCACCTGACAAGGGTGCAGTCTCCATGGCTAAAATGCAGGCTTTTCCCAGGTCTGCTCATGTGCCTTTGCTGCTTTGTCTGGCTGGTAAGGAGGGTGCTGCAGGGCCTTCAGTGAAAGGAAGCGGGTTGTGGCTGGTTGAACGACTCTGCTGTGGATCTCCCTGTCCCTACGCAGCTGGAGAGGCTGGCACAGACTCTCACTTGCTGTGAGTCACAGGTGCCTGTGCTGTGATGCTCTCGGGTATTGCCAGGATGGGAGCTGACTACTCACAAAAGCCCATTCCGGGCTGGTGGTGCAATCCCCAGCATGCTGTGCTCTGACACGTCACAGGAATGAATAACATCTCCGAGAGGAGCGTTCCCGGGAACTTCTGAGAGCTTGAGTACTACCACAAAGCCTGTCATGCTCCTGTGACGCTGAGCACAGTGCTCGAGCCTCTTAATCATCTTCAGTTTGAGAGAGAAAGGAGCATTATTTGGATGGGAGGGGAATAAGTTACTTGATGAGTATAAGCAACTCTCACAAATACATTATAAAGGTGAAATATTGACAGTTCATGTGTTTTTAGTGGCAAAACCATTGTAAATTGATATTTATTACAGTATGCAGGCTGTCTTAATTTGCAAAGTTGTCATTAATTGTAAAAACAGATAGAGGCATGAAAAAGTGCCATGAGCTAAATGCCAAAACCACACGATGACTTAACACAGCTTGAATTTATGGAGCCCAAGCTGGGGAAAGGGATCAAAAAAATAGAAGTACACAGACAAATATGTAAATAACTGGGTATTTCTGTTTATCAAGTCATGGAGTGCAAAAGACCTACATGTCTTGGTCATACAGTTGTCATGATCCTTTAATGATGACTGACTTCTTGTGGGGGGGAAAAAAAGTTCTAGATTTATATTCATGGATTATGGCACAGATCTCAAGTATCACTGGACAAAATTGTTGTAGCTACGTAAAATGTACACACAAGTACTTGATGATTTCCATATTAATAACAATCTCAAAATGTATTTCCTGACCCAGTTATTTATTGCTTTACTAGAACCACCCCTCCTCAACTTACACCACTGAAAACTGAAAGTTAAACTCCTTGCTAGTGAAACCTTTTAAGTCTAGGCGGCAAGATAGATACTTCTAGTTTGAGAGTCTGCATTCTACCACAGGAAGGGAATAATTCATCATATATAAAAATATCAGCAGATGAAAACACTTGGTTTAACACACAGATTTGTTCTTTCTTGAAGAAAAAAAATATTAAGTTAGGAAATGCTGCTCTCCCTGGATTACAGTATTTTCTTGAAAAATACTGCAAGTGATAGGTAAGCCTGCAGCAGCTATTTTGGGGGTGGTAATGAGCAGTGGAAATTAATACATTTTTCATGACTTGTTTCCAGCACTGTAGGTTAATGAAGTCAATAGTGTCTCTTTTATTGTAGAAACACATCCTGTCTGGTTGAAAAGGATGGGATTATTAGCCAAGTCTGTCTCTCTCTGTGACTTTTTTGTGAAGACAGGAACTGCTTCATGCCATGCTGTCTTACAGCATTGCACAAAAGTTCTTCTGTCACATGTCCTCCTTTCTTCCAAAGGCACTGGCTCCTTTTCTGAGGGGTAGAGATGAATGTTAGATTCTCTGAAATCTGAAGGTGTTTTTTGGACATGGTTTTAATGACTTTTGATGTCAGTGCTTTCACCACAGCCTGATAATTAACAACCGGTTGATGCAAAACACTGGCATATATTTCCCTTACTTTGGTGTCAGGCATCTCTGTTGTTTCTTTTGGGTGCTTCCATGGTCAAACCGACTATGTGTTTGTACTAAAGGTGGTAAATTCGTAACATCCTTACCAAGGTTGAAGGGCAGGTTGCTATACGCAGAATTATAGCAGGTTATTTGCATGTAAAATTCAAAGAAGAGCAGACTTAGAATTTACTGTCTGCTAATGTTGATCTGTTCTTTTGATTTTGGCACTATGCTGTGTATGAATCATATTTAATGGCACGGGGAAGGCACTGTGCTCGGCAAGGGAATGAGGCCATATTGCATCTGTTTGAGTCAGCAGGCAGTGCGTTGTGCTGCAGCGCTGGTCGGAACAGTCTGGAGGTTATTCGAGGGGACAGTGAGTCACAGCGGTGCCTTCTTCACTCATCACCACTCTGCAGGGTGACACGCGGCTCTAGCGCAAACCTCTGGGTGATTGGAAGAAAGTGATTTAAAATGAAAAAAAGAAAGTGTGATTATTTGAAAAGAAGATGATTTCTGGTGATGCAGAGGAAGAAAAATCCTATAATCTAAGTAAGTCATGTTTCTGGGTATTGAGGATCTGCAATACCCAGAAAGATTTCCTAAATGTGCTCAAGGTCTAGCCATTCCATTTCTGTACAACTTGCCGTTTCTTTTATATAAAAACAAATCTGGATGATAGATCCTGTATACTGTATCTGAACTTAGTGCTTGAGCTTGGTAGATAGCTTGTTAAACATAAAACCAGAATTCTGTAGAAAGCATAAGTATGAAATTCATTATGAAATGAATCCTGGTTGCGGCCACCTCTCCTGTACAAATCTGTGAAAAACAATGCAAGTATCAGTTCATCCCCTTTTCACATAACCCTTACGGGAAAACCTGTGAGCAGCTGAACGAGAAGCACTCTAATTTCTCTTGCTAAAGTGGTAAGAGCGGTGAAAGCAGAAAGAGGCCAACTGGGATTGACCATAAAAAGCATACTTCCTTTCAGAACTAAAAATAAAACCTGTGAATCCTGAGTACCAAAGCTTGTCTACCAGATAATTATGACACTCATTTACATAGTCTTTTATCTCCTTCTAGGGACTGATCTGAACAGTCTTCTCTTCAAGACTGTTCCAGCTTCTGTGGTTGCCTTGCAGCACAGGTTTTCAGGCTCCTTAGCTCAAAAGACATCTGACGACGTAGGTTGGTTTTAAGCAAGGTCTTGTGGGTTTGTGTTGTGTGGCAGCCTGCCAGGGATTTCTGGTGCCTCAGTTACAGGGAGGAACAGAGCTGTGAGCAGAACAGCACTTGGTACTCACTTGTGGAAGATGAAGAAGATCCTCATCTCAGGCTGTCATTTTGTTTTAGAAGAGAGAGTGTTTTAGAGTAGGCGAATACATGTAGTTCCAGACAGGGGCCCCCATGCCTGCTGTTCTTCCATTCACTTAATTTGGCTAGTAAATGAAACAGGAAAGTTCAAATTAGCCTTGTGAGCTCTGTGAGGTCACTATGCTCCCACATGATGGAGTTTCTGTAACACCAGTTTCCATTTTGAGTTTAGGAGATCATAGACCAAAGGACTTGGACTTTTAAAGCTATTGCTCAGGTTGCAGAGTCAGCCATTGAAAACCTGGAAGACACTCTTTTCCTATGTGTGGATGAAGCTAGAGGTGTAAATTATCTGCGCAAACTTTCAGTCCTCTGTTCCTGAACTTCAGAATTTTGTTTCATTTTAGCTGAGTAAAATTATAATTAAAGCTGCATATATAATGAAAGGATGACCATATCTATGCCTATTTTTCTTCCTCAGTCATCTCAAAATCCACCAGTTAGTGGACAGATGATTCACCATTTTTTCTGTCAGTGGTATAAGATGGTCCTTACCTGAGGCCTACTGATTCACTATGCATTTTCCATCATTTTCAAACTCCTGAGTATTTTTTTAATTTTAAATAATGCAGGGGATGTATTCTTCCTTCGGCCCATTACCCTGCTTATGGTTCTGGGAATTGCCCAGAACATGCTTATTCTTAAAAACTGACAAGTTTACTTCATAGCTAGGCTGGGTAAAAGACGAATGAAAAAGATAATTTCTGTGGAGTTCTACAAAATACCCTGGTGGAATTTGTCAGAGAGCATTACATGAGTCGTAATTTAATAACTGTAGCTGAGACATAGTTGGTCAAAGTATTTCACACATCATAGAATTTAGAGTGCCTCATAGTTGTTCTGCATAAAAGTACTTTAAATACATTAAAATATTCAGAGGATGGATTTTGACTGTATTTTTGCACTCAAAAAAAAGGCAGCTGAGCAGATAATATCCTAATACATGGTATATTAAATGTTATTCAGGAATGGAATTCTTCTGTTCCATCACTGGTGCTATAAAAATAGAACTGATCAGTTATCTTTTTAATATAAGCATCACTTTTTTAATGTTTACTTTAGGTCAAGAGTTATATAAGACTTATTCCTAGTACTCCTCAAATATAATTTCTGCTCTACTTTCCAATGCCCAAAATAGTTTTCCGGTTCAAAGGCATTAATTATGAAGATGGCTATACCTTGTTTTCATCCTTTATAAAACTTCCTATCAATAATGCTGTATTCAGATGAAATTGAAATCAGGCTAATTGATAATTTTTTTATGCCAGTATAGTAGAGTTCAAGCACATTTTTAAACTCTGAAGAAAAAAAATGTTTTTATTTATACTAAAAGCCATTGTTGGAGAATCAACTGCAGGATGTATGATTCCCTTCCTGATCCAAAAGGGATTTGTTGATAGATACTCAATGGGATGTGGTTGCCATTAAGAATGCACTCTTAAAGGTAGAACCTTATAAATGGCTTTAACCTTTAAATGTTGTCAGGAAATACAAAGAAAAATTCTCTCTTCCTTGGCTGAAGTGTATAGGGGTATTTTGTATGATCTTGAAAATAATATCAGTGTATCTTTCTTCTGCTCAATCTGCATTTTTACAAGCTGCTTTGCTGGCAAACATCCTTTTGAATAGCCTCAGGAAATATTTCCAAGCAAAGTTCACCCAAGGCAATGATGCCAAATGCTGGTTTGGTGTTTGTGCAGGACACCAAGGTGAGATTTATCAACCCACAAAGACTTTGTGAAATAAAGTAATGGAAATGGAAAAAGTATGACTCCTCTTGTAAGAGGTAGGATTTCTGATGGTCTAAAGGTACTGTATTCTTGCAGATTTCCTTATTCTAAGTCATCAGGTTTGGTCTACTGTCTTTTTATTGTTTCACCTTTTGATACTCTCTCTAAGCCTTGTCTTGCTAAAGCTGGGGGCTTTTTTCCTAATATTGTCTGTAAGACTGTGAAAATTTTACAGCAAATTGAAATAAAGTTTTTGTATGGCAAAAAATAATTTCAGTATTTTTGAGATGTATCAAATAAATGCATCAAAAGTGTTCACCTCAGCCATCTTTTTCAACTAGGATAGTAAGAAAGGAATCAAAACCATTAGTAGAGCCTTCTTTCTCAAATACGGATTTTTAAAAATGCAGGCTCATTTCAGGACCCTGGAGTGATACTGTCAGCTTAAAATGTTTTGTTGCTTTGGCTCGTACCCATCTCCCAAGTGAGGCAGACATTTATTTGATACAGGTGTTGACAGTGTCAAGCACTGATGGAAATAGAGTGTTCTGGTAGATCAGCTGTTAATCTAAAATAATGTTATTTCTAATTTCAAATTTTTATCATCTTGGAATTCCATGAAATGAAGAAATTGCTTTGTCAAACTCTCCACTATTATGTAAGCCTCCCTGTGAAGCTCTTTCATTCAGAAATACATTGGTGGCATTTAAAAAAAATATTTAGAGAATAGAATACAACTAGCCCTCTAAAAGAGGTGTCTAAATTCTCACTCGAAGTTTACCAAGCATTTTAGCATCTTTCTGAAGAGCAGGTAGTGGTTACATGTCCTCAGCTGACCTTAACTATGGCTTTTCCATCTTGGTTTTAGCTCCAGTGATCTGCTGAATAACAGCAAACAGTGGAGAAAGATGAAGTGTAAGGACAAAGGAAAACTTAAAATCATGCTCCAGTAGAAAATAACAGTGCATGTCTTACGTGGCATAGCAAATGCAGGTTATCTCAAGGCTTGTATAGCAGAACTGTAAAAGTAAAGAGGGCCAGAAGAAAATATTCTTGTCAGGACTCTTGAACAGGCTTGTGTTCTCTGGCTTGGAAGAGGGCTGGTGCTGGGGGCAGCCTTTTGTAGGGCCATCAGTGCTGATGAGGGAGCACGTCAGAAATGACAGCCTTTAGGTACCAGTGGATGCCCAGTGAAACAAGGGAGCAGCAGGTTCTCAACAAGCAAAAGGAAGTACTTTATCAGCAGAGGGAATGATCAAGTTATTGCCATGGTGCCCTTGCTGCTGAATGCTGTGCTACAGTGCTAAAAAATGCTCATGGATATGGCAAGTGGTTATGCTGACTCAGGGAGAGGGTGATGAAATAGGATGTGAACTCCAGCTCAGGAAGTCAGTCCATGAACTGCTGTTTGCCAGGAGCTGCTGGATCATTTTGGGTGCCCCTTTCTGCTTTCAGGGAGGGGAAGAGTGTGTGTATGGGAATTGCTGAAACCAGGTAGTGGTGTGACCTAATGTCACTGCTCATAGCCTTGTGAGAGAAGAGATGGGAGTAACAGGAGTTAGCAGTTTTGTCTGCTACGATACACCACTTGGACAAGATTTTGTCAGTTAGTTTCTTTGGGAAATATTTCTTTTTTTCCCTTTTAGGTTTTTGATTTCTTTTTCCTCTTAGCATCCTTTGATGTGGTCTAGTGAGCTGTGTGTGTGGTCAGAGGGGGAATTATGCTGTTCCGTTTTGATATGCCTTTTCCAAGTCTCTTTCTGCCCTCTTGGAAGCTTCTCTTTATGTCCTCTTGTGCCCCTGCATTAAAGTGAACAACTCTGTGCAGTGATTTCATCCTCAGTGAAGACAGGACAGATGATGCTAACAGCAAAAAGTAAAGTAGAAGCTGTAAAGTGAAATTTCTCTGCCTTTGCAGTTTTCCTTCCTTCCCCTTACTAGCATGAGAAGTGAATTAGCATTGCTTCACCAGCTGCCTGGCTTGTAAACTCCCATTGCTCTTCCCAGCCCCCTCAGGACATCCCAGCTTTAATTCCATAGCATTAGCTGCCATGCATGGCCCTGGGTATTTGTCAGCCTAAAGTATTTCATACCTAAGACTTCAAAGCATGGCATGGATCTGAGAGAGGCTTTCTGATAAATAGAAGTCTCATCCAAATCTTCTCTGACCAGTTAGGAAAAAATAACAAACCCAGACAACAAGACAACATAATCCATAGTTTTCAGCTTGTGATTTTCATGGTTTTTGCAGGAAATCCATGTAATCCTTATGTTTGGATATGGTTTATTTTGGGCTTTGGAAATGAGAGGTAACTTTTCTGACCTATATTAGTCTATGGAAAAAACCCCCCGCCCAACAAACCCAAACAATAAAGCCCTTACCGAGGTTTAGCTTCCAAGTTGTCATTCTCAGCCAGTGCTGAGGGCCACCAGCATGTCTTGTGAGGCACAGAGGTAAAGCTGGTGTTTTGCCAGCTCCCTGATGGCCTTGAACACACAGAGCCTCATCAGCTCTGGGCACTTCCCATGAAAGAGTCCTTGGTTGGAACAATTATCCAGTGCTGCTCTGTGTGCCTTGAACAGAAAAATGGAGCTACTTGCAGATGAGTTCCTGCCATCAGGTAATAGATATGTGCGATCATCTGGTTTGCAACCATCAAAAAAGCAAAAGAATTAGTGGAGCTTCCAGATGAAGGAGGTAGCAACTAACCTCATCACCACAGCAGCTGCAACAAAAACTTCCCCAAAAGAAGGTTTGAAATCTCAGGGCTGAGACAATTAATACGAGAAAGCAATTTTTACTTTTGCACAAAATGCAAAGTTAAGGGTAGTACATGGTGCTGGCACAATACCTTCTGTAAGCTGGTTTTAAGGAATGCTAGCCTGTGATCTCTCCATATATGCTTGTTGGCAGTCTTTGTGAGTCTCAGGTGGGAACAAGGTACAAATGCAGAGATGTTTATGCAGAGCTCTTAAAGTGAGCCCCAAGCTGTCTCCTGTGCCACAAGCTGGGCTGTACAATTCCCCAGAGGATCTGCAGGTTACTGCAGTGTGTGCACTGGGATCAGCACTGGATAAACTATACCAGACACTTAGAATTTCACATGTACAGTAAGTAAACATCCACCTGGCGTGCTTTGTGATTTCCAGTGGTAGTGTGGATGCTGTGATAGCAGCTCTGCATGTTGAGACCTGTGATTAAATGCTGCATTTTGTCAGTCCCACCCGGGCTGCTTTTGTCAGTCGGAGCAGTTCTCATGTTTGAGGTTTCTCAGCTGGGGTGATTATCTTTGTGTGATTGCAAGAGGTTACTCTGAATCTAGAGAAATGTGAAGGGCTGATGCAGGTAGTGCTTTGGCCTGCTACCTTGCACCTGGAGTTTTGAGGAAGACAGAATTTATTTTTTTTTTCTTTAATAATTCTGGAAACCCCCCCAGACCTCATGTTTGGAAATGAAGTCCTGAAATGTGATGTGAATGTAACAAATACAGGGACATCTGCTTGCTGCTTCTGAGAAGCTATAAGAGGAACCATATACTGCCTTAAAAGAGTAAATGCCAAACCATGTGACTTCTCAGGGAGCCCTGCCAGCACCAGTCCAACAGAACACTTCTTGCAGGGAAAAGAAGGGTGCAGTTGCTTACCAGTCTAGCCCAAGACTTCCTGGCCTTGTCATAAGGTTAAGATTTCCTCACATCAAAAGTGTGCCAGTAAAAAGGCTGTGAATTTTTGCCACCTGCAGACAAAAGAGCACTGCTGCTGTGTTTAACATGTGCCCCATGATGCCATCTCTGCTTCTGTAGGAGAGGAGCACTTGCTGAGACAGTTTTAGGAACCTGGAGCAGCTTGTGACCCTGTGGGGATAAACAACAGCATCAGAGGCCAGCTGTGCCACAGGCAGTGCCCACTGGAGCAGGTGATGTGAGGAGCACAGCCATGTCCTCACTGCACGCTCTGGGCACGTTCTCTGGACTGCTGTTGTCTCATCTTCCAGGCAGGAGCTCCCAGTGGCAGTGGGAGCTCGGTGTGGATATCTCGTGGGTGCACAGTTTGTGTTCTCAGGGTCAAGGGAGGGGTGTTGTTCCTGACTCTGCTCTGACACCAAACTGGCAAGGTCAACACAGACCTGACTGCTGCTCCTCCAGTCTGGCTTTAGGGGATTGTAAATATGTTGGCTACACGAGCCAGCTGCTGCTGCTCCCTTTGCATCATGGGCAACTCTGATGCAAAGAGATGGATTTTATGGACAGACTCTTGCCAATCACCATTGGTTTAAATCGCTTTTGAGTAAGGAAGTAGATAACCTACAGTTAAGGTAAATCTGACAGAGAAATGAGTTTCTTTCCAATTTATTCTCATAGAAATATATTTGCACGGTAAACTTTGTTATGTAGGGTATGTGGGGAAAAAAAAAAAATCTGATTGCTTCTTTCCAGACCTGTGTCAGTCCAGCTTTTAGTATAGGAGCAGATCATTTTCTGAGAAGCATCTAATCATACTTAATACTCTTCAATGTAACCTATCTTTTTTTCCTTATCTGTTATAGGGGAGAAAAGAGCCACTCATTCACATTCATGAGTTTTAGCTGGCTAAATTGACATCATAACACGATAGGCCTTTTGTTAAAATAGAAATTTTTTTTTTAAGTGCATGGATCTTCTGCATAGTTTTTTCTTACTTTAAGCATTGAAAAGTTAGTATTTACTGTAACTTGGTGTTACCTAGAAGAAAACATATTATGGAATAATTTAATTTTTTAAAAATAAATGTAATTATTAATTTAGTAAGTTTTGAGTGGTCCCATTTCACTTCTTTTCTTTGTAAATATGAGAATTTGAGCATTCAGTTAACAAACATGAATGTTTCTGAAATTGATGGTCATCCAGGCTCCACTTTTAGTGTGGGAAAAACTACAGTCATTTCACATGTCCCAGTGTGGTAACTGCTGTCAAAACAGACTGCCCATGGGAAATCCTTTTGCAAAACTTGGTATAAAAATCTGTTTTCTCTGGATTAAATGCTGCCCTCCACTGAAGACTGTTCAGACTTCAGGGCTGATGGCTGATACCCTCTAAAATTCAGTACTTTGTGCTGTGGAAAGTAACACTCATTGTTCTAAGGCAATAATTACAGTCAGCTGTAATAACATGCTAGAGATGGAAGTAGCTTTAATTTCCAGTTGAGAAGTTCATTTAAATTAGTAAAGCAGAGCAGATGGATTAGACTATCAATCATTGTTAAATGGTTGAGGCAGACACAGAAATGCACTTTTTGACAAAACAAACTGTTCCTAAACCAGAGAGAAGCCTGATGGAAACCTTCAGGGAGAGGGTGGTTGGTCAAGCGGTCCCTTTGCCACCGGAGCGTGGTTTTGATGCTGACATGGGAGGTAGGAGAGAGAGGTTCATCTTCACTCTGGTTCCCAGTGAAGGAGTAATGGAAACTCCTCTGAAGCAGATGGAAGGTCCAGACCTTGGAACTGGGCTTTCCTTTTCAAACACGGGCATTCCTCTCCTCCATTGCCTGCTTGGCAACAGGCAGAGAAACTAACAGGCAATTCAGTAAACACCAGAGACACAAAAGTTATCATGAAACAGACTGAAATTGTTTCATAGGTTAGCAGATCTCTTTTTGCTAATACATAAAGCCTGAAGGAATCCAGACCATGTCAATGTTCAGGAATACTCCCCACCCCAGTCCACCCCAGGGGGCATGGAGGGAAGCTCAGGAGTAAATGCTTCAAGGGCTCTTTGGCACATAATGCAAAACCTGGTTTGAGTGCTCTCAATAATCTCTGTATTGGACTCACCTATCAGCAAGCAGAAGTTCAATTACTGCCCGTGCTTTTTAATTCCTAGTGATAGGCAAAATAGATTAAAATATATTTATTTGAGTTTCATCCCTTAGAAAGCATTCAGAAATGTCAACCTTTTGCATGCAGCGTTCTCCTCTTGCATAGGAGTTTGGTTGCAAAAATGTTGCTGAGGAACAAAAAAAAGTTAATTCATTGCACTTTGACAACTGCAGTGGAGGTGGCCTCTGAGTATCCTGTGAGTATTGAGGAAGGCACGCTCCAGTAAGGAGCAGTGGTGAAAGGGGTGCTGACACTCCACAGTTCCTGTGGTCTGACTGGCTTCTGCTTTCCACCACACTGCTGCAAAGAGGCACGTCTGAGAGTGGCTGTGCCTCTGCCTCTGCCCTCTGCTTCCTGCCACAAGTCAGGTCTTCCTTCTGTGGCACAATTCCTACCCAGCAAAGTTGGCATGGAAAAAAAAAATAGATACATAGACATATATATTTTTCTCACCCTCATCAAGCTACAAGCTACTTTGATCCTTAAAATGTCATTTTTAGCCCAGTGTTAAGGGTTCTCTGATTGGAAAAGTAAGACTGTGCAGCAGAATGTCAATTCCAGTAAAGTACACATTTTTATATTATAAAAACTATTACAATCTAGAGTTCAGTGGGATGTATCTGTACATCACAGAGAAAACACTTCTGAAAATAAACCATAAGTTTTTACATCTGAGAAGTAGGGCTGCAAGGTATTACCAGACCAGACAACAAAAACGATCATATCTGAAAGAATGTGTGCTGAAACTGGAGTTGGCAGGAAGGCAGACAAGTATTGAAGTAACTCACCAAGGTTCTGCTAAATGTGTAAGGACACAGGTAACAGGTGAGTTCTTCTTCATGATTTTATGGCTGAATGTTAAGATTACGTGTGTGTTGCATACCATTGGCAATTACATTTTTCCAGCCTAATTAATTGTTATGTTCCATATGTTCCAGTCTTGTGGCTAATTCAATATGTTTTACATGAATCATGTTTTTCTCCTCCTACTGCATAAGTTCTAATCAAAGTAGTTTCTAATATGAAGTCCATCACACTTTCTATAGTGCAGGTTTTTAAGTACTGCAGCATTGTTTTTCTGCTTATTTGTCCTAGAGGAGCTGATGACTAGTTCAAATTGAAATGAAAATAAATTAGTTGTATTTGGAATGGAACATCTGGAGTTACAGGATGTTTTAGATAGCACATAAATGAGGGTCACCTTGACTATTTTTAATAAGTTCAGACTGGGAACATTTCAGTGACAAAAGAAAATGAGACAGAATGAATGTACAAAAATTAAGTAGGAGTAATTTTCACTCCTAAAGTATACTTTAAAATACCATGTTTCACCCACAGACAATCAGCTCACTAAAGTCTGTGTCAGTGGCCAAAAGGAGGGGAATAACTGAAGTACAACAGAGTTCAGGGAAGGAAAAATGAAATGGAAGAAAAATCCTCGATATTTTTGTGAAATAGTAGGTGGGGTAAGGCTTGTGGAAGAGCTAATGTATTTTATTGGATTGACAGATACAGAAGGAATTGAATTGTTAGTCTTCAATAATGCAAGTTCTTCAGTTCTGAAATAGAAGTGTCAATCTTTATCCTTAGACCTTAATAACGACGACACTACTACTGTAACAAGTATCTGGTGTCATTATAGTGTTTTAATTAATTTCTCTTGGAAAGGTCATAAATAAAAAGCTGATAATGGAATGAATGAACTTTGTTCTTTTAATTTCTCTAAAGATCTAGAACTCAGCTAGTTAAACTTCACTTTCCAATTTCATACGCCTCCCATCTTGCACAAATTAGTTTTAATGTTGATGTTATAATTACATTTGATACTCATCATCATTACATATAAATTTCTTTGATTGCACTCTTTTGCCACTCATACTCGTGTTCAGGAGCTTCTGCACCAACTTCCTGGGAGTTCTTTTGCCCTTCAACTGAATAACATCACTATCCTCAAAAGAAAGGTGGTACTTCTAAATATAGAAACCTAATTTAGGTTCTGCTGTGACAACTAGGGGTCTATTTCTTTTTCATTACAATGATGAGGTATTTACTGCTGAAGTCCATTGATAATGTTACTTAGGTCATTGTTTAGCTTGCAGGCAGACAAAAAGTTGCCAGTATGGGGGTTTCTTCTATTATTAGCACTACTATTAGAGCCACTTAGTGCAAAGCATCTTTACTTCTGCTGAAACAGACTCAAACCTGTGGATGTATTTTTCCTTATCCCCTTTCTTTTCAGGACTAGTAATCTTACAGAGAAAGTCAGGTAAAACTCAGTTAGAGAGAAACCTAGAGAGTTTCAGAGGCTGAATAATGACTGAGAGAAAGGAAGCATTTCTCTGCAGGTATGCCAGAAGGATTTTGTCATATGGGAAGGTAGTTCTAAAAGTAAAGCAACTTCTTCTTTCTCAAAAAGTTCTTAGCTTTTATATTCATTGGAAAACATCACACTTATTCTTTTTTTTTTCTGTACCAGAAGAGGCTGGGGGGGTTGGGGTGGTGGCAGGGTACAGAAAAGGTTATGTTTTTTGCTTTTTATAGGCCAAATGGCTATGTGATTCACAGCTGGGATTTTTGACCAGAAATGGGGTCATTTATTTTATAGATTCTCCTGAAGTAATTCAATGTGCAGTGTTACAGCACTATGAAACTGGGGAGGTGGGGGCGGTGGGGAGGGAGGAAATATCCTAGAGATTTAGTGCTTGCCCTATTGTCTAGCTCCATTTGTGAGTCTTGCTCTGAAATAGCTCTCATTCAGAGAAAAATAACAACCTGTCAGTGAGAGTTACTATTCTGTTCCCTCAGTACCTTATGTAAAGCTTGTTCTTGTCACTTAGGGGTTGAGGAAGAGAGTAAAATTCTTAAAAACATTTTACAGGTATGAGACTATAAAGACCAAAGGGAGGCTTTGTTTTTAAACTTCCATCCATTGCTTATGTCTTTAAGCACAACTTGAGGATATCTCAAATAGGA
>VZTH01008373.1:0-52264 GCA_013397815.1 Aleadryas rufinucha | reverse complement strand
CCCCTGCTGCCTCCCAGGGCCAGCTCGTCCATGGATGGGCAGCAGCAACTGCTGCTCAGGGCCTTGAGGGGAGTGGGCAGTTCTGGGGATAGCAATGCCTTGGCAGTGCTGGGATTAGGAGGGAGAGGATGGGTGGAATGGGCAGAGCACCCTGTCAGCACCAGTGCCACCAGCACAGCCCCAGCACACGGAGCCGATGTTCCAGGAATCCTGGGGGTGTCCCTGCCCCGTGCTCCCCCACACCACAGTTCATCCTGAGCCCCCCAGCAGCCCCAATGTCCCATCTCCAGCTGAGCCTGGTCTCGAACCGGAGCTGGAAGTGCTGCAGATCCCTCATTCCCTGCTCACCCGCCTCCAAGGGGCTTTGAGCTTCCCATCACTTAACCAGGTCATGCAGATGTTTCCCATATGGGCTCCCCTTCTGTGGGGGTTCCACCCTGGCCATGGCACACAGTGGCACTGCTCCTGCACTCGGGGTCACCCTGGCATCCTGATCCCCCCAAATGCTCCTGCACCAGGGACAAGGTGCTCCCCAGTATCCTGATCCCCCAAATGCTCCTGCACCAGGGACACAGTGCCCCCCAGTATCCCGATCCCCCAGATGTTCCTGCACCAGGGACATGGTTACCCCCAGCATCCCAATATCCCCAAACGCTCTGGCTCTGCTGGCCTGGCAGCCGCCCCACTCCCAAGTGGGATCCAGCCAAGGGCGAGTTAATAAAGTCTACAAAAAGCTCCTTTATGTGAAATAATTAAAATAACTCCTCCAGTCCTGATGGACATCCAAAACCATCAGCAGCTCCGCAGCTTTAATGAACTTTCCAGATCCAGAGGCTCTGGGTAGGATCCTGCCGATCCCTCACTGCCAGCCGGCCCCTGGGAGCAGAGCGGAGCCACCGCACGGCCTCAGCTCCATGTCCCCGTGGGCACTGGCACCAGGGCTTGATGTCCCCTCCCACCACAGACAGGGACAAGGCTCCCTGTCAAACCTTTCCCAGCACGGGGACTTCCACAGGATCTCGCACTGGGGTGGGATCAGGAGGAGACGGAGACTCCACAAACTCGGTGTAACTGGGATGAAGCAGCTGCAGCACATCCCTGCCCTATGGGACCCCCTCTGCAGCTGCCTGGGGACCCACATGGAGCACCAGGAGTGATCCCGTGGGGCTGGCAGCCTCTGCACCCCCCAGTCCGTGCCGGTCCCACCCGGAGCCGGGGGGACCCTCCCGCGCTCCCGCTCCCGGCCGGGGGGCAGTTCCAGGAACCTGTTAAAGCACTTTTCCCTCTGCTGGCAGGTCCCGGCATGTTTGGCACTTCCAGTTCTCCCTGCGGGCATCAGGGCCCAGCGAAGCTGTTTAGAATTAAAAGCCTTATTTCATTCCCACTGGGATCAAAGCACGCAGAGAGGGAGGATTTTCAAACCAGCAAACCACATTTGAGCCCAGCTGGTGCACCCCAGGGCCCCCCATCCCGACCCCCATCCCACCATTCCCTGCTCGCTCCGGCAGGCTCTTGGCATGGTCCCATGTGGTTCTGGCTGTGCCCAAGCAGCTCCGAACTATCCTGCTGTGTTCCATCTCCAGGGCTCACCTCACCCCTCCAGGTTGGATGAGTTTTCTCCAGCCTCTCTTGGTTGGTGCCTCAGCCCCATTTTAACTCTGAGATCCCATAAACCAGACCCATTCCCTCACATACCCCTGTGGTCACCCTGGAATCCAGCACCCACAATTCCTGACAGGACAACCTGGACTGGAGCAGGTGTGGTTTGCACCAGGCAGGAACTTCCATGACTCCATGCTCTCCTTAAAGCAACTCCAGGGTGAGGAGGAGCTGGCCTCACTCCCTTTCTGCTTTTCCCTGTGCCTGTCTGGAGCAGGCTCATTCCTGCCAGGAATAGGACATCCCTGTCCTGTGCCACCCACCAGCAGCTCCCAACACACTCCGCCTGCTCCGGAATACCAGAGCAGCTCCTCAAGCCTGAGGGGAATCCAGTGGCCTCCAGGAGCCTCCAGCTGCAGGGACAGAGCCATGGAAACACAGAGTCATTTGGGTTGGAAAAGACCTTTAAGATCACCAGGTCCAACTGTATCCATGGAGTGCCCAACCATATCCATTCATATCCAACCCTGTGTTCATCCAGTCCTAAGTCCATGCTGTAAATATTGGACAAAAATCTCCAAACTTTTCCTGACCAAACCAAACCCACCAGGTCCCTCCAGGACCAGCCAGTGAGGATCTGTCCCAGCCAACTCTTCCCAGATCTCTTCAGCCCAGGCTGCGGTTTCAAACCTGAGGCAGGAATAAAGCACACGGGAGACAGACGGGATTCCATAGGAAAAAAACCCTTTTATTTAACAATATATCAGGTTCCATCACGGCTCCATGGAGTTCAGCTGCCACAGAGCTGTTACCGATGCCGATGATATGCTACTGGGCGGGAGAGCTGGGAGAAGGCGAAAGGAATCAAAACCAGGGACATGACACGAAGAAAGAAAATCTGCGGCGCTGGGAGCGCGGCCGAGGAGATCCCGGCACCACCGGAGCCCACCGGGAGCCGAGGAGGATCAACCAGCGCGGGGATGCCGAGGCCGGAGCCAGGGTGTGCCCCTGCAGCCGAGGAGGTGCCGGCACACAGGGCCCTCGTTCCCTCCGTGCCCGGTTCCCCGCACGGTGCCCAACCGTTCCCGCTCGGCCCAAGCCCTATCCCACGTGCCCCGCACCGGGACCACATCCGGGCTCCAGGTCCGTGTCCACCTCTCGGCTAACGGCAGTGGAGGGTGGACAGGGAAAATCCGGCAGCCCGGCTGCTCCGGCGGTGCCGTGGCACAGGGGTGGGGCAGCGGCAGCCCCGGCTGGCTGATGGCAGGGCCGGGCCCCTGGGGACAGGGACGGCGCGGATGTGACGCTGTGGGATGTGGAGGTGGCACAGCTCTGAAATGTGGGAGCGCGGTGAGGACGCGCTGGGGCGCGGCGCTGCCGGGATGGAGAGAGGGATGGCCATCCCTGCTCCAGCACCTCCGGAACCCCCCAGGAACCCTCTGTCGATATAATGCAGGTTCACAACCCAGCTCCCGGGAGAACTGGGGGCTCCCCGATGCCTTTCGGCTGCCCATGGCAAGTGCCAGGTGACACTGGAGATGGCTCCTTGGGCAGGGACCCTGCACCAAGGTGGGCATGGCTGAGGAGGAGCCACCACAGCCCAGGCACCAAGCAGATATGGGGCCATGGTGAGCTGGCAGTTGGCAACCAAAATAGGCAAACAGAAAAGAGGGATTGTTGGGAAAGAGATCTGCACCAGGAGCAGCTCCACAGGCCCGGAAAAGCAGAGCAGGATCTCAGGATGTTGCATTGAATTCTGCATCCCCAGGTTGGAGATTTTTTGGTTAAAAATAAGAAAGGAAATAAATTTGATGCTCCTTTAGGTCACCATGTACCCTCAAGTCTCTGCCTGTGGCCAGGGCACAGCTCAGAGCTCTGGGACTCACAGGGAATGAGCCACAGATTCTGGGATGGAATACAATCCCAGACTCCTGCCTCACTCTCTGCTTGGAGCCCATCTGATCCTGCATTATATCTAGGGCAGGTTCCCAGTCCTGATCCCGGCAGCTCCCACACTCCAGCACAGCCCATGGGCTCCGGGCTGAGCTCTATGACAATGTTTTACACCCGTTCTTGTGGTTAAAATTTCTTTTTTTTTCGTCTTTTTTTTAAGTTCTCATTTGTTTTTCTAAGAAAAAGCAACCAGAAAATAATTCAGAGTTTATACAAAACATCTTTACATTATTTCTTCCAAAAAAGACTAGTATTTACACAAACAAAACGGGGTGGGGGAAAAAACAAAAAATCAAAAAAAAAAAAAAGGAAAAATCAACCAAACTTCAATACTTTCCACAAAAAGAACCCAAGGGACACACTCTGATTCAGGACCCAGCAGCCCGAGGTGCTCAGCAAAAACCAAGAGTTCTGATTTCACCCTTTCTTCACATATTTACAAGGTTTTCCAGCTGTTCCCAGCAGCAGGAGTGGGACTGATGGAGACCTCAGCTGGGGATGGCCACTGTGGGAAGCCACCGGCGCTGTCAGATCACTTTTGGTACAACCCATGGCCAGACTCTGTCCTCTCCACAAAAAACCAAACCAAAACTACATCATCCCCTCACTTCCCCCTCCACTCCGGCCACTACCCCAAGGGACTCCACTGTCACTGTCACCGTCACCGCTGCCACCACCACCTAGCCAGGGCTCTGCCCACTTCGGGAAACACGTTCGGCCAAGGTCTGGCAGAGGGAAGAGGGAAAGGGGGATTTTTTAAGACACAATTCTCTGGGATTTCCCCATCGGGGAATGGGGGTCCTGGTGGGGGCAGCTCCCGGGCCAGGATGGGCAGTGGATCCCACAGGGGTGAGAGGGATGGAAGGTGCTACAAGGGGGAAGCGGGGGGAGCACCCGCTGGGGCGCGTCTCTCCCGAGGGAAGCAGCCGGTTCGGGGCCCTGGAAGCAGAACCACCTCGGGATGCTGAGGGCGGGAGGGGAGCTGGGACACCCCACTCCGCTCCAGCCCAAATTCCTGTCCTAAACCACCACAGACCCAACAACGTGACACCATGGGATGCTCCCATCCCGCTCAGGGCCAAACCCCAGCGCAGCAGCCGGGCCACCGGATCCCCCCAAGTCACCGGATCCTCCCAGGCCATGGACCCCCGTCCCTGCTCTGCCCCCGCCCCCGCCCACTCCTTGTCAAGGCACTTTAGCAGAGCAGCTCCCTCGCTCTTTGGGCACTTCCTAATGCGGGATTCGGGGCCCTGGGGACAGGCGGGAACAGCCCAGGCAGGAACAGCCCCGCCGGCCCCACTCCTGCTCCCTGAGCAAAAGCAGCTACTGCTGGAAGGAAAAGAAAGTGAGGAAGGGGGGACAGCCCAAGGACAGGCAGTGACAGGGCACCGCCAGCCCCGCTGGGCTCACTGGCATCAGCCACAGTGCCGGCAGCTCCTCCCAGGAAGAGGGAGCTGGGAATGATCCTACCAGACAGGCTCAACCCTTCCAGTTTTGGGCAGGAGATGGGCAAGGCAAGGTAAGGGGAGCCCAGGCTGTGGGACCCCTGGGATGTGGCAGGACAGGGAATGCTCCTGCACCAGGAGCAGGGCAGGGAAACAGGCACAGCGGGGGCTGGTCCCTAAAGCAGGTCCTAATGAGGGGCACTGGATTCTCCAGGTAAACCAGGAGGGTGGAAAAGCCTTTGGCTCAGCTCCCAGTCAAGCCAAGCCTGGTGCTCCAGCCTCTTGGGGGGCTTCCAGCCCCGAGCACCAGCCTCCTCCTGACACCCCTGGCATGAGCTGCAGGTCGGGAACCTTTGTTTTCCAGTTTTCCTTTCCAAGGACAACCACCTGCAGTATGCCCAGCCTGGGAGCGGGCTGCAGCTTCCCCCTGCCACCCCATACTTTGCTCCCAGCAGGCTCAGCCCCAGCCCGATGGAAAGGCAAAGGCTTTTTTCCACAGTGGGATGCTCCAGAGGGGTCAGGAAGAGCTGCCAGGCCACAGCTGCTCCACGTGGGGCAGGAGCGGTGTCTGGCCCCTCGCGCACTGAACGCTTGAGACAGGGTGGAGATAGAATTTTTTTTTCTTTCTTTCTTTTTATAAAGAGACTAAAACAAGAGTCAACAGCTATGAACACAAAAGTTTCCAGGGGAAGCGGGGGGGAGCAGAATCTGCCCCGTGGCCGGCGGGATGACGTGCTGGAAGGAGGTGACGGTGTGTGCCCAGAGGCGGCGAGCCGGAGTCCCGCCCGGAATTCACAAAAATAAAAATGTTACAAAAAAATTAAAATAATTATAATAATAATAATAGTAGTAGTAGTAAATCGGGTTTGCCAGCTTCCTCCCTGCACAGTTGTCTGCATCTTGGCACCTTGGCAAAGCATCCTCCTCCTCCTCATCCCCCTGTGGGCTCGCTGCTCCTGGGACCGAGGCCCCGGCGTCGCTCCAGGCTCCGGGACCCTGCGGTGCCGGCGGGCACTTCCCGCAGGGCCGCAGGGGTGACGCGGGGAAATCCTAAACCACAAAGGGGAGGTGGAGTCTCCGGGTTTGCCAGCGGTGTCCCGAGCACGGAAAGGCACGGCGCCCGCCCCCCAGGGCCGGCCACAGTCTGGAGAAGAGGAGGAGGCTGAAGGCTCACCCTCAGAGTCTCGGGATTACAAAAGCTGAGAACTACAAAACTAAATACAAAGGGGAGAATCAGCACGTGAGCGTTGAGCCCTCCGCTCCCCGGCGCCGCTCCCGGCGCTGCCCGCGCCGTGCCGGGGGGGGCGTTTCGCTTCCTCCCTGCGGCGCCGGCCCCGCGCCCGGCGCTCCCGCGCTGCTGCATCGGCCGTTCCCAGGCTGCTCCTCACACCTTGTAGTAAATGTTGGCTGGGCTCTGCGGGGGCATCTCCTGCACGATGTAGACGGGGTGCCCGTAGTCCCCGCTCACCTTCTCGTAGTGCGGGCAGTAGTTGTTCTCTGTAGTCCGTAAGGGGATGATGATGTCGCTGGGCTCCGAGCCCGCGTTCCCGCTGCATTTGGGGCTGGCCAAGGTGCTGAGGGACAAGGCTGCGGCTCGCTGCTGCGTGTGCTTCCGGTGCCGCTTGCGGATCTTGATCAGCAGCACGACGAGGAAGATGATGATGAGGATGAAGATGACGCAGCCGGCGCCGATGGCCGCGAACACGGCCACCTTGGAGCTCAGGAAGCCATCGCTGGGACCTTGGGTCTCCTGGCCGTCCTGGTTGACGGAGCCTGCAAGGCAAGGGGAGAGAGGGGTCAGAGAGGCAGCCAGAGCCGTGCTCTGTCTGTGCACGGGTCACACCTGTGGAGCAGGGGGATGAGTCGCCCATTGGAGCCCCTCTCTGCCCCCCAAACTCAGCACAACGTTCTCCTGCCATGCTCCCAAGGAGGGGAGCCCCTCACCTCCAAGGGGACGGCACCTGCTCCCCACCTTCCCAGCCCAGTCAGATCCACACATCCCTGGGAAGAACTGGGCAGGGCAGGCAGGAGCCCGAGGCATCCACAAAGGGGGCACCACACGCCCTGTCCCCCACCCTGCATCACTGCTCCCCTTCTCATCTCCCAGCCTATGGAGCAGAGTGTTGATCTTGTCCAGGTGATGCCATTCCAGACCCAGGGAGCCTCTGCTCCCCACAAGAGACCTGGATGCCCTGGTGAACGTGGGCTCTGACACCCAGAGCCCCCCAGTCTCCAATTACTGACCCCTGGGCCAGGGCAGCCGCAGCACCTGAGGGGGGAGCGCTCAGAGGCCAATCCAGGCAGGAAGAAAAGAGAGACTCTTCCCGACTTCATCTGATTCCACTTTGCTCTCAGAGGGGTCAGGAACTCAGGAAACCACCTTCAAAGGGCTCTCACACCCAAGGACCTTACCTCCTCCAAGCCCTCTCAGATGTACCGTGAGGAACACATGGGAGGAGGAGGAGGAGGAAGAGTGATGAAACAGCACTTCCCTGCAAAACTCTGCCAGGAGCTGGGAAAACAAATCCAAGCTGCTCTGCACCCTGGGCTTGGTACAGCAGCAGGACGGCAGAGATGGGCACAGCATTTATGGCAAACCCATCCAGGTCCCTGATCCGGAGTCTGGTATCCCTGGGATCCAAGCAACAAGCTCAACTTGGAGGGGCTTCATTGGCCCCACAGTAGGCAGAGCCCCATCCTTCTCCTGGGGATCCTTGGAATACCCACCTGGCTTGCCAGGCTCCTCCACCGCCGGGACCTTGCTGCGCGGGCTCTGCGTGACAACCTTCACAGTGTCATCCGACTCCTTGCTTGGCCGACTCGTCGTCAGCTGCTCTGGGATCACCGCGTTTGGATCTGGGAAAGGGGAGGGGAGGGATGGATGAGAAGCCTTGATCCAACCTGGAAGGCAGCAGCTTGCTCCCCTCTAAAGAAGTGCCCCCAAATGCCAGCCACTCCCACGGGGCACAGGAGCGCTGGGAGATGCCGAGAGTAACAGAGCAAGGCTGAGCTGCTCCAGGGCTTGTGGGAAGGAGGTCCCCACCCTAATTCCCTGGTTCGCTGTTTTCAGAGCTCCCGTGCGTGGGCTGGGACAGGTTTCTTGCTCGGGCAGCGGGAGGAAGGGAAGGGAAGGGCAGGCAGGAGGCCAAGGCTGCAGCACAGCTTTGCCTGTTTATTATAAATATTGGCCCCGACGTGCAAACACAATAATGAGAAGCAGAATCAGGAGCTGCACATCCGAGTTGGGGCCGAAACGAGCCCGGGGCATCGCTGGGGATGGGAAGCAGCTCCGGATGGAGCTGGTGGGGAGCAGGAGCTCCAGAAGAGCCCGTTGGTGATATCCCTGGTGTCCCACTGCCACCAGAGTCCACAGCCTGGTGGCCTCCACAGCTGAGAGCCAACCAAGCCCAATCCCTGATCCCTGGCCAGCTCCAATCCCTCCTTGGATGCCCGGGAAGTCACAGGGGCACTGCCTGTGCCAGCCCCGCCGAGGCACTCGCAGGGCTCATGGGTCCTGTGCCGAGCTCACTTCCCACTGGGATACCCACCAGGTAACCGGGAACAATCGCTCCCTTTCAATCCCAGTGCTCCGCACGTGCGCCATGTTGGCAAGAGAAAAAATGCAGGAAGAAAGATCCTAAAAATGAAATTCTGCTGAACTAACCCAGGAGTGCTCCCAGGAGCAGCTGGCCTGGCCTCAGTTTCCCTGGAATCTTGAACTCCCACACTCCCCAGAGGGACAGGGACCCTGTGTCAACAGGCAACAGGACACCCCAGGGAATGGGAGAACTCACCCTGCCCCACTTTCATGACAATCTTCATGGAGCGTGTCTGGCAGACCCCTCCTTCTCGGTTCTCCAGGCCATCCAGTGTGCCATTGGAAGTGGCTGCAAGAAAAGAGAAGGAATGTTAGACAGGTTCCTAGGAGCTGGAAGGGCACGGCTGGGCAGCTCCTTGCTGTTCCCTGGCATTACTGTGCAGGTCTCCACTGTCCCCTGGCACTGCCAGGCAGATCCCCACTTGTCCCTAGGCAGGTCCTCACTGTCCCCTGGCACTGCCAGGCAGGTCCCAGCTACCCCCTGGCACCTTCTACCCCAGGGATTCACTCCTGATCCCCCATTACAGCCACATCTTCACGCTCCAATCCAAAGCCCACCGAATTCTCGGCTCCTGCCCCTTCCAAAGCTGCCTGCAGCAGCGAGGACATGATCCCTGCAGCTTCCTCTCACTGCCACATCCACACAAGTGAGCCATTCTCCACGCCTGCACCCTCCTCCCCCTTTAATTCCTGGATAATTTCCTTTGCTCCTGGTGCAGAATGGGAACACTTGCATATGCACAGTTTAAATTATACATCTCTAATTACACCCTGTGCCTCGGTGAAGAATGTAAACTCAGAGCCCCAGTGGGCTCTGGGGGCTCTAATTGCAGGGCAGAAGTCACTTAAATTCACATTAACTTTTCGCTGGAGCCGGCACAGAGTTTTCAGCCTTTGGATCCCACGGGAGCACAGGGAAGGTCCTCTACCCTCTGTCCCTCTGCGGGGCTCAGGGCAGGGGGGACACAAGAGAGAATAAACCCAAATGAGAGGATCACAGGATTAAGGACCTAAATGGCAGATTCTGCTGAACAGACTTAAAAAACTGGTTTCTGATCCCACAAGTGCCCTGGATGTAGCCACTGTGCCTGGCACAGAGCTGGATCTGCCCAGGGACCAGGATGGTTCCCACTCCATCACCCCCCTCTGTCGCGCAAACACAAATCACCCCAGTGCTCCACCAAACCCAACCACAGGGATCAATTCACCCAGAGAAGCAGGGAAACCCAGGAGGAGCTCAGCGACAGCTTGGGGAAGGCAATGCAATGGAGAATCACGGAGTCCAGGGACAATTTTCCAGACACAAGGCAGGACTTGGCCAGCACAGCGCAGCCAACACCTCCCCGAGCATCATAGTCAAAGCTCAGCCCTGGGGTTTCAGGTTCCCTGTGCAGCCCAATTCTTGTCTCCATCCCATAAAAGCACAGGTCTGGGAGGTCAGGTGACTGACAGAAATTTGGGATGAATCCATTGGACCCTGCTGGGTGCTGGTGAGGGGACAGGAAGAGGCTGGAGTACAGAGCAAGGTCATGTTTCCACATTTCCCTTCCCGCAGCAGGAGGCTGGGTGCCTCCATGAGCCTCCATGCTGGGGTACTCTGGAAAGCACACCCGGATCCCACCAGGAAGCAGGCTCCAAGTCCATCAGCTCTTTCCAAACGCCTCTGTGCAACCAAGGCTCTCATCTGAAACCCCAGAAAATGTTTTCCTAATCAGAAAGTCCCTGGGCCATCTGCAGAGTTATCACCTCTCCTGCAGCAGGGTCCCCCCTGCCAGTGGCTCCCGGCATGGAGCCGTGCATCCAGCTGACATGGTGCATCCAGCTGGGATCTGCTGGCGGCCTTTCCAACAGCAGCACTGTCAGCACCAAGCCCCACACAAATGCCTGGGAATGTGGAGAAATGCCCCCGACAGCCTACACGAGTTCTCTGGAATCCAAACAGGATGGACCTGAGCTCAGACTCCCCATAAAAACACATCGGGAGCGAACTCCAGCAGAAAGCTCGGCAGCCCAGTTCTCTCAGGCCAGAGGCGCCGGTTTGGGGGTGAAATCAGCAGATACATCCCAGCTCACGGCCCTGAAGCAGCTCCTTGAACAGTTTCCCAGCTTCCCAGCTCCATGCCATGGGTTGTTCCATCTCGAAGAGACTCCGAAGGACAAAGGAGCAGTCTGTAAAAACCAGTCCTTGTGAAGCCTCATGAGGTCTGACTTATAAATAATTAACTAATTATATCAAAATGAGGTAACAAGCAAGCATGGTTCAAGTAGGGGAACCAGAAAATCCCACAAAGGCAGCAGTTCCTCCAAATAACTATGGAGACATTCCATCCACATACAACAAAAATATTAAAGGTCCAAAGAGGACAGAGGGAGCAGCTGGAGTCACAGGGATGGCAGCTGGAGCCACAGGGATGGACGAAGGGACACAGCTGAGCATCCTTCTTCCCATCCCGCACATGAAGTTTCTTCTTGCTCTGCCCATGGAAACGATGAGGGAGAAAGTAGCTTTAAGAGGGAACCACGCGGAAAAATGAAGCAGTTGCTTGAGGGAACAAAAAAAGGGGAAAACGTTTGTAAAACCCACAGTGATGGTCTTGGAATGGCCTCTGGAAGCAAGGACATGAGCTGCCACATTCCGTGTAAATCCAGAATGGGACGGAGAGAAGGTGGATGCTCCGTGCAGCTTGTTGGGCTTCCAAAAGTCAAAATCCTAAATCCCCAAATCCATCCAAATGGTGCAGAGTCCAGAGAGTTTGATGTGAACATGTAGGACAGGGTGATGTGAGAGCAGGAGGTCCCTGATCCATCGGGAAAGGCTCCTCCAGTGCAATTCCCTGTGAAGCTCAGTGATGAAGAGCTGCTCCTCCCGCTCTGTTTCCTGCTTTCCCAGTGGAAGAAGCCCCAGCAGCCCCAGGCTCCAGGCTCAGCTCAGCCCAGCTCCAGTGGATCCAGACTGGGACCTGGGTGGCACTTGACGGATTCCCCAGGTGCCTGTGCCACTCACTGCCACGCTTAGGGTGAGCCATGGTGACACCACCAATCCTCAGTGGCCGATGGAATCCAGAGTCAGCAACCCGCAGAGGAAAATGTTAAATCCACAGGCACGGCAGCGGCTGCAGGAGAGCTGGGACAGCCCCGAGCTGGAGAGAGGTGGCTGCAGGGCATCAGCAGGAGGCAGAGCTGTGACACGATGAAGGAAGCCAGGCAGGGAGCTGGGAATACCCACAGAATAGGAAATGGCAGGTCTCAAACAACACTGTCACCTCCCCATGCCACACCAGCAAGGCTCAATCCAGCCAGCCCCAGCGACACTGAGCGTACAGGAGAATTTTCCTGCCTTATTCCATTCTGGATGGATTCACAGGTTGGCTGTAGGACTGGGAAAGCAAAAATAACCTCTGGCCAGCAACTTCCAAAGGCCGCTCCCAGCCTGGAGAACCATCAGATGCCTCTGCCCTAATGGAGCATTAAGCCGCGGGCTGCTGAGTGATGAGGATTTAACAGTGATACCATTAACCATGTAATTGCTTGTCAATTTAGAGGAGATGCTCAGCCACCATGGAAGCCAGGCAGGACCTCCACTCCTGGAATCCCACACACCCATCCAGCCCAGTGACACACACCACGCAGCTGGGACAGATGGCTGAGACCCCCAACAACCCCATGGTCCCGTCTCCAAGCCAGCAATGCCATGTGCTGTCCCTGCTGCCTCCTCACCACCAGCACTCGGTGTCACCAGAGCTTTACTCCCTCCCTTAAAAATATTTCAAAGGAGAACTTGGATTTTGGCAGATGGGAGACGCTGGAAGTAATACCTGGCAAGAGATGAAGGCAAGGGTCTCTTAAATGGTCAGCCTTGGCCAGAGCGAGATGTTTGGTTTCTCTGCTGGATTCCCTCTAGCAGGGCTGCGTTATGATTTGGGCCCCAAAGCACAATTAATGTGCTGAGACTGTAGCGAATCCAAGTCTCTTTCCTTTTATTGCTCTTAATCACTCTTCCATCTGTGCAGCACAGCCCTGCTCCAGCTCCAGCCAGGCACGGCGTGGCCACAGCCCGGCCGCCGTCCCCACCACCCCCCTTGCCCCAGACCTGCACCAGGTTTGTGTTTCCATCACTTTAGGAGAGGTGGCAGCATCCCCCCAGTGCCCCACAGCGTGATCCCAATCCCGCCGGAGCCAAGGGACCGACCCTGGCAAGGGGCAGCTGGTGCAGAGCAGCCTCAGCCCAGCCTGGACACCCCTCGGCTGAAAGCCCCTCCTGGCACAGGTGAAGCTCCTACAAGTCACCCTGGAGATGTGCCTCCCACACCTCCGATGTGCTCGGACACTGCCAGACATCCCTGTAGGAATTCACAAGCAGACTGCACTTCAAATAAAATCCCAGCTCCTGCCACCTCCCCTCTGCAGGTCTTTCAAGCTGTTTTACACCCCCTCGGTACCGACACAGAGGTGCTGCCCTGGAGCCCAACCCATCCACGGGCACTGAGCTCCTTCCCCCCATCCCAACCAGGGCTGGCACCCCAGGGGACACGGAGCCACTTCCAGGTCACCGAGTAGAGGCACCCGCCTGCTCCACTGCACACCAACTCCCTGGGGCCTCCGGGGAGCACGGCTTGGTTACAGCCCCTGCTCCTCCTCCTCCTGCTCCTCCCGGGCAGCAGGGCCACGCAGCTCCCGCTCAGGGCATCCCGTTATTGGCATTATTAATATTAATATCGGTGTCACTTCCTAGCCAGCCCTGCTGTGGGGACATGAGCCCCCCACCCCGCACACATCCCCCAGCCCCTCCCCTGAGCTCCAGCACACTGGCTGGGGCTGCTGCCAGCGCCGGGGCAGGGGCTGTGCGGGGGGAGCCCACCCCACGCTGTCACACTGCCAGCAGGGCCGGCAGCCGCCTTCCAGCCTTCTCCCAGCCTTCCCGAGGCAGCTGCGCCGGGAAGGGGCCCTGCAGCCCCTGAAACGCCTGCGTGAGCCAGCCCGGCCCTGTCCCGGCCCTGTCCCGTCCCTGCACGGTGCAGGAGGTGCAAGGCTTGGGTTTCACAGCCACTCCTGCCAACTCCAGAGCTGCTCCAGAGCTGCTCCAGGCCTGTTGCAGCCACATCGTCCAGCATGGAAAGAGAAGAGTCATGGAGGCTGCTCTGCCAGCACCGCTGACCCAGGGAGGGCCCCCTCTGCTCTCCTCCCTGGCATCAGGGCACTGCCAGGCCTATGCCCATGCCATGAAGCCAACTGGGATTGCTATGTCCCTCCCCACACCTGTATTGGGCAGGTGAGGAGCCTGTTGCTGCAGCCAGCCCATAGAGCACTGGGAATCTGGCCATCCCACCCCACGCTCCCTGCTCCAGCAAATACAGTGGGAAAATCCCCAGTTCAAATGTACTGCTGGAAACAGGAATGAAAACCATCGCATGGGGTTTGGCTGGGATGGGGTTCAGCTTTCCCTGGCCAGGGTCAGCACCCCCAAAATCAAATTAAAGGGTTCAACTAGCCCTATTCCTTATAGAGAGCAGAGAGACACACAGTTACAGAGGGTAGAAGGGAGGACACCACCCACCACACTCATCCTCACCACCTACAGCTCCACTGTCTCCCATTCTTTCCTGGGGCAAAGGGAGAACAACAGGCAAACACTGAAGTATCCACTGGAAAAAGACACTTTAACCCAAGTAATGCTTAAGTGAAAAGCTAATTTCCCATTAAAACAGCCTTCTGGTGGAAAATTATAACCAACCTTAATTAGTATCATAATTAAGAGTCACTGCTGGATTGCAGGGAACCTCATCCAGGCTGGAAAGCACATCTTGGCTGCAGGACCACGGCTTGGTGATTCACTCCAGCCCTTTATCATCAACACTGAGAGATGTCCATGTGGATGAGATGTGGAAACTCCTAGTGTCCCCATCCTGCTCCCTGCCCAGCTCAGGGGGACCACGGCCCTAAATAAACCCTTTGTCTTCAGGCCTATCCATCCCTTCCAAAGAAAGAGCACGTCAATGGGAGAGGAGGGTGATTTGTGTAGTCTCTGTGGTCGCCCCAAGCAACTGGAGACAGGTCGGGATGAAAGTGCCACGTAATTCCCCACCTGATGCTCTGCCAGTCATTTGTGGGCCCCGCTGGGAGCAGGAGGGGACGAAAGCACTTATTGCCTTTTAACAAGGTATAAATCTCTCCTGTTAGGTAGCAAAACATCTGGGACATGACTGAGAAATCCTTTGGGAAGGGGATGGAGACAGACAGTGCCATCCCCCAGCTGCGAGGCCAATGCCAAAGTCAGCTGCCCACCTGAGCTCAGGCTCCATGCTCACTCCCAAGGGCTCAGAGAAAACCTCAGGTTATCAGGGACAAAGAGGCTGATTCATGTGCAGATCTTCTGGAAGCTCCAGCTGCCTGGGAGAGCTCAGGGAGCCAAGGAGGTGCCAGGCAGTGGGGAGGGACAGGAGCTCCAGGTGCTGTGGGATAGCCGAGAGGAAACCCCACTGCAATTACAGGCAAACTTTGCATAAGCACCAGGAACTTCTGGACGTGGGGAGGTGACATTGGTGAAACTCCTGACCCAGAATTGCAAATAATCCCATGGCTGTGAGATGAGCCAGCCCAGGCACTGCTCCCACTGTGGTCGTGCACCCACTGGAGGCCAGCTCAGAGCAGGATCACCTGCGGCTCCCCGTGCTGCACCCCACAACAGCTGGAGCAGGAGATGATCCATTGCTCCTGGAGATTGCATGGCAGGACCTCAGGAGGTCTCTGCTCCAGGTGGACACCAGTGAATGGACCAAATGGTCTCCAGCAACACCCTGATTTACAGGGTTTGGAAATTTCCAATAGATGCCACATAAACCCCTGACTATCCAGACAAGGATTTGCCTCCTCGCTGAGTAGTGGATGGAGGAAGGGGCCTCTCTACCCCCAAATCAGAGCTGATCTGCAGCTGCCCCCAGATCCCAGTGCTCCCACAGCCCCCTCTCCATGAGCTGTGCAACTCCCACTCCACACTGCCAGGCGGGATCAAAGAGCTCAGGCATTACACAGCAGCAGCAAAACCATCACTCCCAGGGCAAAGAGACTCCGTATGGAGGGTGACACCAATCCTCTCCGGAAAGGTGACCTGCTAAAGGTGCCACACATCACCTGGGCTGGCCTGGCTGAGGGGTGGACACAGATCCCTAGAAATAAGGGATGGAAAAGGGTGGTATGCCACAGTTCATTAATGCCAGACTCCCTGCACCCTGCACGTCTCAGGGTCCAAGTGCAGTGGTGCTTTCTGGAGCCCCCAGTGAGCTCTTGGTCTGACAGACAGTACCCACCATCACCAGGATCCACCACCACATCCCAGCACCCACCATCACACACCCAGCACCTACCCTCCCGCACCCAGCGCCCACCATCACAGACCCTTCCACACCAGTCCGGAGTGGCAGTGATGCCAACAAGCCTCTTCCCAGCACTATAGGAGCAGTGGAATGCAATAAGGATCCCAGGGGAAAAGCCCAGGGGGAGGGTCTTGATGTTATGGTTGTTTAAAAAAATATGCCAAGGAAGTAGCTGCCTGCACTTATCCATGCACAGCTTCCCGGACACACCGGTATGCCAGGATTTGTTTCAATTCCTCATCAAGCTGAAAGCTCCTTCTGCCTTGAGAGTCTCCTACTCAACATTTAATCCAAAAGGAGCCAAGTTTAATCTCTTCCAGTGCCACAGAGGAAGCCCTCGGAGGTGACCATCGCTGAAGGGCCAGGTCCACCACAGTCCATGCAACTGCAGCTCCAGGAGATGCCCTGGGATTTGCTGCAGACATGGCAGGAGGAGAAGGGGCTGGAAGATCAGGATGAGGAAAGGGAAGAGGAGATGCACCAAAAAACCTGCTTTGGTGTGAGCTTCCCACCACAGCTGCCAAGGAAGCCCTTTTGGGGGGGACAGGCAGATTCCCAGCGTCCCAGGAACAGGGGGGCAGAGCAGGATCAGGCAGGTGATGCAGGGGAAGATGTCACCTCTTCACTGCCATCACTCCTGCATGTCATCTCTGCTGTCACCTCAGTGTTCAGGAGCACTGAGGAGTTAAACACGTTTTGTTTTCTCCTAATGGGTCGTGACAATGCTAAAGGGGTCGTGACAATGCTAGAGATGCTCTTGGAAATCATTTCTCCTGGAAAAGAGCATCCTGGAATGCAGCCAGCCTGATTTCCCAGGCAGAGAGCACCCACTGCCTGGCTCCAGAACCTTTGGCTGTGCCAGGGCCATGGGCAGGGCTGGGCTGCCCAGCAGCCAGGGAGTTGAGCGGGCATGGGGACCCCTGGGTGGGTGATTATGGCAGGCAGGGACCCCTGGGCAGGGGTTTGTGGCAGGCAGGGCCCCCCTGGCCCCAGAGCAGATCAAAGCACGGAGTATTTACCTCCCGGCCGGGTGCGGGACACCGGCCCTTTCTGAGGGGGCTTTTCATCCCTATTAGGGCCATGAAAGGCTGAGCCATGAGATCAGCTGCCAGGGGCTGTCCAGGGACAGCGCTGAGCCGAAAAGGTCAGGAGGGAGGAGGAGAAGAGAAAAGAGGCAGAGGCTTAAGGGACAGGGCTCAACAAAATCACATTTACTGTGGTCACGCTCTTCAGACAAGCCTGCTAGACAAGGAACCGCGTGTTGTCTAAGGGCCATTATTTGGGTTTGACATGTCCAGGGCCTGGGCTTTGAAGTCGGGAGCAGGACACCGTTAGAGCCGTTTGTGTCCGGCCGCCGGCTCCCACGCGGCATCACCACCCTCTGCCAGCGGCTCCCAGCGGGATGGGGATGGAGCAGCAAAGCCCCAAAACCAGATGGATGCCACCAGGCCGGCTCTGCGTGGCCCGGGTGTGTCACAAGCCAGGCCCATTTGGGTGAAGAACGAGGAAGCCACTTAATTGGGGTTTTATCAGCAGAAGTTCACAGCTCCCATCATAGCATCAAACGGCCCCTGGGCTTTCAACTCCCCTCCACCAAACAAGTTGTGGGAAGGAGGATGAGGAGCACATGAAAGTGGCCACATTCAAATGGCATCAGCAAAGAGCTGGCGGGCTGACAAAGCCCCCCCTGGCACAGCCCCCAGCCCAAGGAACCAGGGAGGGAATTATCAAATCCCAAGGAATGCAGGAAGGAGCGCGAGCGGCTCCGCACACACGCGCTGGCACGGGCTGAAGGCTTCCCAAACCAACGGAAGCTGGAGGAGCACAGCCAGAAGAGCAAGTATGGCAACGTGTCCTAAAAAAGCTCCTGAGGAGGAAGGATGATCCTGGCAGCTGGCAGGGTATAGGTGACCCCCTTCCCCACGCTGAGCTGCATGAAAATGCTGACGGAGCGCAGCCCAGGGACGAAGCCGCGTTGCAGCAACAGCGATGGTTTACAACAAATAACTCTTGCCAGGTTAAGACTAATTGCATCTAAAAACAGAAATGCAAGACAAGGGCTTTAACACAACACTCAGGGTAATAGATCCGCTCTTGCTGCATCCCGCTGCCAAAAAGCGTTGGATTGGATTACGGACGTTATTACATCAAAAATGGATTGAAGGGCTTAAGGACTCACAATAAACAGCAAACGCCTCGGATTTATGAGGAAACATCTATTGGGACCTTGCTTTTCCTTCAGCATTGTCATCAAACAAGGGCTCTGTGCTTTAAAGAGGCTCACGGCACAGGTGGGACACTGAGGCTGTGCCCAGGGGCTTGGCAGAGGGACAGGTAAGAAATCCCACCTGGAAGAACACCTCAGCACGACCACCACCTCTGCAAACAGCTGCCTGGAGTACAACCTAAGGCTGAGCGAGGTTTTGCCACGGGTCTCCACACCCCACTGAACACAGAAGGGGCTGCCAGGACCACCACCAGTCCCAAAACCAAACCAAGAATGGACTGGGAACTATGGGAGTCCATCCAGTTCCACCCTCTGCCATGGGAAGGGACACCTTCCACTAAACCAGGTTGCTTCAAGCCCCATCCAACCTGGCCTTGAACGCTTTCAGGGATGGGGCATTCCAGGGATGGACTAGGTGACATTTAACAGCTCCTTCCAACCCACACTGTTCTTTAATTCTCTGATCCAGAGCCCTGGGATAGCAGGGAGCCACTCCGGGAGCTCCTCCTCACATCACCCTGCTGCCAGGACACAGGGATTAATGGATCTCTATCCAGGCACCTCATTACCAGAGATAGTAAAACTGGAGCAAGTTCAAAGAGGAGCAGCAAACGCAATTAGGAGCTAGAGTGAATTAGGAGGGGAGGTGGAGGGAGCCGAACCTGCAGGGCTGGATAAGCCGTGGTGGAGCCAGAGCTGCCCACGACGTCCTGGGAGTGCAGGCACCAGGCAGGAGAGAGGCTATTCTAGTGGGAAGTATTTTGTAGGGAGCAGAGAGGACACTGGGGACAGGGAATCCCACCAAGGTACCAAAGGCAAGCAGGGAAACACCCAGGAGACATGGGATGGAAGAAACCACAGCACATCATGATATAAAACCCACGATTCCCGAATTCCCTGCTCCTTCACCCTCTCAGCACTTCATCCTGGGGATGGTGCCCACATCCTGCTGGAGTCCCACGTGTGCCCCCCAGCCTCAGTTTCCAGTGCAGACCCGCGGGCAGGAGCTGCTGCATCTGGTTCGTTTTGGAAAGCCTTAGGAATGAGCATCACTTTTCCTTATCCACCCCCAGGAGCAAAGATGCTTTTAAGGAAAGCCTGGAGCTGGTGTGGAGGGGGTCGGTGTGAGGCTCCCGAGAGGACGGGGACAGGGAACGAACGGCAGCTTTCAAAAGCCTTTTCATTGCTAAGCCGAGGGCTGGGGCCGTGTCCCTCCATGATAAAAGTGTCCCTAAACAAGGCTTGGCATATCCAAAGCAATGGCAAGGAGCAGTCCTGAATAGGAGGGACCCCGGGAAGCCCCCCAGCTCTGGTGGGGAGGTTTTCCAGCCGCTGGGGAAGGTGGGGGATGAGCGGCACACGCCCTGTTCCCCTCGGCTCCAGCGTCGCTTCCCCGGCTTAGAAATGAAAAGGGAGAAAAAAACCCTTTTGTGTGTCCAGGCAAAGCTTGGGNAGTCCATCCAGTTCCACCCTCTGCCATGGGAAGGGACACCTTCCACTAAACCAGGTTGCTTCAAGCCCCATCCAACCTGGCCTTGAACGCTTTCAGGGATGGGGCATTCCAGGGATGGACTAGGTGACATTTAACAGCTCCTTCCAACCCACACTGTTCTTTAATTCTCTGATCCAGAGCCCTGGGATAGCAGGGAGCCACTCCGGGAGCTCCTCCTCACATCACCCTGCTGCCAGGACACAGGGATTAATGGATCTCTATCCAGGCACCTCATTACCAGAGATAGTAAAACTGGAGCAAGTTCAAAGAGGAGCAGCAAACGCAATTAGGAGCTAGAGTGAATTAGGAGGGGAGGTGGAGGGAGCCGAACCTGCAGGGCTGGATAAGCCGTGGTGGGGCCAGAGCTGCCCACGACATCCTGGGAGTGCAGGCACCAGGCAGGAGAGAGGCTATTCTAGAGGGAAGTATTTTGTAGGGAGCAGAGAGGACACTGGGGACAGGGAATCCCACCAAGGTACCAAAGGCAAGCAGGGAAACACCCAGGAGACATGGGATGGAAGAAACCACAGCACATCATGATATAAAACCCACGATTCCCAAATTCCCAGCTCCTTCACCCTCTCAGCACTTCATCCTGGGGATGGTGCCCACATCCTGCTGGAGTCCCACGTGTGCCCCCCAGCCTCAGTTTCCAGTGCAGACCCGCGGGCAGGAGCTGCTGCATCTGGTTCGTTTTGGAAAGCCTTAGGAATGAGCATCACTTTTCCTTATCCACCCCCAGGAGCAAAGATGCTTTTAAGGAAAGCCTGGAGCTGGTGTGGAGGGGGTCGGTGTGAGGCTCCCGAGAGGACGGGGACAGGGAACGAACGGCAGCTTTCAAAAGCCTTTTCATTGCTAAGCCGAGGGCTGGGGCCGTGTCCCTCCATGATAAAAGTGTCCCTAAACAAGGCTTGGCATATCCAAAGCAATGGCAAGGAGCAGTCCTGAATAGGAGGGACCCCGGGAAGCCCCCCAGCTCTGGTGGGGAGGTTTTCCAGCCGCTGGGGAAGGTGGGGGATGAGCGGCACACGCCCTGTTCCCCTCGGCTCCAGCGTCGCTTCCCCGGCTTAGAAATGAAAAGGGAGAAAAAAACCCTTTTGTGTGTCCAGGCAAAGCTTGGGGAAAGGGAGGGGAGAAAAATTGGGGGGGAAAAAAAAAGACAACATGTGGGTGGTCTGCTCAGGAGACTTTTGACTTTGTTTTTTTGGCTATTTTATTTCTTGGCAGAAAGAACTCCTGGGGCTGCTCGGCAGAGGGTACGGCCAGATCACAGGAGCATCCTCAGCCCACCCAGGGGCCAAAGTTCAGCTGGCAGCTCCCAGCTCCAAGGGGTTTCGCATCAAAGCATGGAGGAGTCAAGAGAAATTAAAGTCAGAAACGGTCCAAGGCAGGGGCAGAGGGCACTGCCGGCCCCCTGAGGAGAGGGGGGGCATCCCACAGGGATGCTCGGGATGCTCCAAGCACCCCGCTTGCTGCATCCCTATACAGCCTGAAACTGGGAACAAGAGGATAAATAGGATTTTGTATTAAAAAATGAGCTTAAAAGGCTCAGCCCAACATCTGATGGGACGCACAGGCGGGATTTCCCAAGCTGGGCTATGCCGGCTTTGCAAAATCCCGGCTGCGTGTCCCGTCGGATCCGCAGCGAGCCGGAGCCGGTCACCTGCAGTGACCCAGGTGTGCTGGCAGCCTTGGAAAGGAGCTGGCACCGGCTCAAAGCCGCGGGGGCCCCGCGGGAGCCGCGTTTGGAGTCGGCAACGCACCGGCGGCCGCTTGTGAAAGCGCCTCCCAAAGCTCCGGGAGGTTGATTTTCACTTAAGTTTTTGTGTGAAATGCAGAACAGCTCCTTAAAATTTGGGTAATTCGGAGGCTGGTAAATCCTTCTGCCTCCACCTTCCTGCTGGACTTGGTTACCATAAGAGGGATCCCATATTTCTTCTTCTCAGTGCTTTGTTCACCTCCAGAGCTCATTTTGGGGAACCTATTTGTCTTTGAGGGCTCTTTGGAGCCTGAGTCCCACGGGCTGTAGCTCGGAGGACCCCAATTTCAGCCCTCATTAGCTTGATGACCGTGTCAGTGCTTGAACTTGACCCCCAAGCACAGAGGAGCCACTGACCGAGTGCTTCAAGATGTTTGCCTGACTCAAGCCTGGCACTTTGGCCTCTCTTCCCAATTTTTGCCCACTGCAGGCAAAGCTTGTATTCAATCAAGCTTTGCATCAGCTCAAGGACAGCAGAAGGGCTGAACTTTGGGGTCACAGAGCCACCAGGCTGGTGCCAGCTGCGGTAAGGGAGATGGGAGCCTACACAGCAGTTGTGCCAGGGCTTTTGGCATCCCCAGCCCATGTGGGGCATCTGGACTGGAATCAGGGTGTCCCGCCCCCCGATGGCTACAAAGCTGGTGCCCCTCAAATGACACAGGACAGACATCCCCATGTCTGGACAGTGACAGTGACCATTGTTCTGGAAGAGCCCGGCCCTGCCACAGTGACTCAGCCCTGCAGAGCCCGCGGTCGCTGCCAGCACCGCACCGTGGTTGTGGCGCCAGGTCGTCCCTGCTGTCACCCCTCCTGTTAGGGAAACTTCCCTGGTTGACCATCCAGGAGCCACTTTGGCATCTCCACGGCCACAAAGGGAACAGAGAGCCCCACGAGCCCCTGTCACCATCTCGCTCAGCCACGCATTGGGAAGCACTTGGCAAAATTTGCCATGACAGAAGTGATGAGGGCTCAAGGCTGACCTGCCAGAGCCAGGCCCGGCTGCTTCCTCTGCATCGGGTTTATTCCAAATTATTCTGCAGCAAGATTCCAACAGCCCCAGCCAGGCTCACTGGGGACATCCAGATCAGCAGCCTCACCATGGCATTGTGCTACAGCACAGCCCCCCCTGCCCACCACGGCTTTGCCACCCCCTCCCAAGGATTCCAGGCTAAAAATACCCTGTTTCCAGCCGGGAACACACCGCTCCCACGGCTGGGCACTCGCTCCCACGCAGGCGGTGACCCCTGTGCCGGCCGCTCGCCGCAGAGCCCGCGGCACACAGCAAGGAGAGCTGAGCCATGGCCACCGTGCCCTTTGCAGTGCACCAAGCCAGGCAGGGACAGCCAGGCTGAGGAGGAGAGGAGGGGACAAAGAGAGAGCTGGCAGCACTGCCCAGACACAGCCGAGCTCCCAGGTCCCCCTCCATCCACAGCAGAGCAGGCACAAGCAGATACATCTCTGTGCAGTGATCCCCTGCACGCACGGACCACAGGCTCTGAGAAAATTCTAGCCTCCTTCTCTGTCCCCTCCAGAAAATGCCAGGGGGCACCAAGACACAAACAGAACAGGCTAGTGTGCACAGTTTTTCAGCCACTTCGATCACATATTGGACACCACAAGCGCTTCCCACTGCTGGGGCTGCTCTTAGATACAACACTCAGGAATAAGGACAAGCATCTCCTTGGACACCATTCCTCTCTCTCCCCAGCCCCAAAGCAAAGCCCTGCAACACCTCCAGCAAAGATGGCAGCAAAAAATAGGCTCCAGGCATGACAGCGCTCCAGGGCCGACCCCAGATGGGGACATGCTCCTGCTCCCAGCCACGAGCAGGGCAGGGGACACAGCAGAGCAGCCAGATAGGGACTGGTGACCCACTCGGCCAGTGACACATTCCTCCCCCCGCTCCCATGCAGCGGGACATATTTTCCATCCGTGTCAGCTCTCTGCACTGGCCAAGTCACACATAAGCGCCTGGTGACACTCTCCAGGCGCCCGAGCCCTCCCGAGCCAGGGCTGGCGGCGAGGAAGAGGAGGGCGACTCACATGTGATGAAGTAATCCTGCTGCCGCTTGAATTCCAGGCCCATGTAGTTGGGGCTGAACTCCTGGAACTTGATGGTGAAGCGGATCTCCTGCTCGGGCCGGTTGCATGTCACCAGCACGTTGGGGTCCATGACGGTGCTGCAGGCATCCGCCTGCTCCTTCCTCACCAGGTACAGCTTGTAGTACTCGTAAGGCTTGGACGGTTCCGCCTTGGGGCAGATAATGTCCAGTTTATCCCCAATCTCCGGGTAGATGACCAGCCCCTTCCCAGTCATGAACCTGGAAGAGAGGAGGTTAAGAGGTTACCATGAGCTGGAGCAGAGGCCACGCCAGCCCGGCCCACCCCACTCTGACACCATTTGTTTTGTGCTTCAGCTCTTCTGCTCCCCCTCTAAGATGGGTTTTGACACCGAAATCAAATTTTCCTCTTCCCTCACCATCCCAGCCTGTGCATGGAGCCAGCACAGGCTCCTGCTGACAAAACGAGGGCTGGCTTGGGTCAGTCCCGCTCGCCAGCCATGATGAGGGCGGGCACCCTTCCCAGCCCCAAGCCTGGCATCCAGCTGGGAATGAGTCTTCCCACAAAGGGCTGGGAGACGCCACGGCTCTGCCCGACGGCCAGGCAAGGAGCTTCCTGCAGGGACAGGCAATAATTAGGCATAGGGAGAAGTCCTGACAATGGGGTGGAGGGAGGGATCCCGTCCACGCCCCGGCTCCCTGAGGAATTCCTGTCCTTAAATGGAAGGGAAGGAAGCATCCTGCAGGACAACTTCTACCAAGCCAGGCTCAACAGCATGCCCAGGAGCGTGGGAGGACCGGATGGAGAGGAGCAAGGAGGGAGGAAAGCTATTCGGGGCTGGAAGGCAGGGCATTGGGAAGGCAAGGAAGGCAAGATGTTGATAATTAACATTCGGATCTTGTTATGGTGGGGCAAGGCTCTGATTAGGTTTTTTCAGCATGAAGGAGAGGATTAGGGCAGCAAGGAGGGAAGCAGCAGATCATCTACTTTGATGTAGGCAACTAAATGCGTTCCTGATGGGAGATAAGGTGGGAATGCATTTTCCTGCAGAGTTATCTCTGCTGCAACTCCCTCACGTAATCTGGGCACTGCAAAGTGCGAATCGAGCGCTTTGCCAAGGCTGCATGGCCACACTTCCCCTCCCGCTGTCGGACACAGCCCATCCCTGCCCCAGCCCACCCCAGAGATCGCATGGGGGCTGGGATACCTTCTCCCCCAGCCAGCTGCTCTGGCTGGAGCTGAAGGCTCCACGGAAGGAAGATCAAACACACAAGACCAACCTGCTCCGTGGCTCCATGCAAGTCTTAGCAAGAAGCCACAGAGCTAGAACCAGCACCAGACCTTTGGCTGCGGGAGCCCAGCAGATCCACAGGCCGGGCTGGGAGCAGGCAGGCGGAGTCAGAGCCCACGCACCCCCAGTGCCCTTGGCACAGACTCCGGAGCTCAGTGCCAGCTGTAGCAGCAGGGCAGACACAAAGACATCATCTGTGCCTCACTTGCAGCTCGCCAAGTCAGAGGAGCATCCCCGGCACCCAGGGCACGGCACAGGGATGGCAGGCACAGCCCCAGCAGGGAGCTGGATTTAGAGGGGTTATGGGTTCATCCTCCCAGCCTGGCTGCAGCTCTGCCTCCACCACATCAGCTCCAGTAGTACCCAAAGCAGCACAATGGGGCAGCTGGGATCATCTCAACCCCAGCACCACTAGCACAGCAGCACCTTGGCCATGTGAGGTTGCAGGGAGTTTTGTACAAGTCATGATTCAGGCAAAAGGCACCCAGGAGAGACTGGGAAACTTGACCCCTGGAGGGTGTTTAGGGATGCAGGTGGGATGCAGAGCCCGGCTCTATCCCGGCACTGCCAGCAGGTGAGCCATGCTTTGCTTCACACTACCAAGTAGGTCACCTGGCCAGTGGCCAGCACGCACTTCCAAAGGCTTGGGAGTGATAAAGGGTTCCCCACCCACGGCTGGAGCCCTGACGCAAGGCCGGAGCAGGAGCAGGAGCAGCCCCTGTCCCTCCCTCCCCGCCCGGCCGCAGACACGCAGCGCAAGTGAACACTTGCACGGGTTCCCACCCCGAGAGGCAGCTGGATCCCACACTCCTTTCTCCACGGTTGGGCTGAGTCAGAGGCTTCCTGGCACAGGACTCTGGAGTGACTCAAGCTCCCTCCTCCAGCCCCTGCCAGCTCCCTCCTGCCCAGAAGATGCCAAACAGGAAGCCACAAACAAGTCAAGCAGATGTCTTGCACCGCCAGAGCAGGAGAGGAAGGCTCCTATCCACCCTCATCTCCATACCAGGAGGACCTATCACACCTCTGTGGCCAAAACCTTGGCCAACACCTGCAAACCAACCGGTCCCTGGGCCACCAGCCTGTTGGGATCAGGCCAAACGGATTTGTAAGCAGGGGAGGGGCCATGAAGCAACCGAGGGAGCCTGAGAACCTTCCAGCACCACATCCTGCTGGCACCTCTTCATCTCAGGAACTTCAGGACCAAGGCCTACCTTTGATTTATGTAAGGATAAAACATGGAGGCAAATCCCTTCCATGAATGCTCAGCCTCGGCTCCAGAAGCACACAGCTACTGCCTGGGAATTAGCCTAGGAACATCTTCCAGATCCACGCAAACGTGGAGCAAGACAGAGCCACTTCCCTGCGCACGGAGCTTTTGCGCTGCTCCCTCCAACCGCTGTTCCCCACCAGCCGCGTTCCCACCCGCACACAGACGGTTTTCCCTTTGTCCTCCAATTTTCCTGATTTTTTTCTCCTCCATTTCCCCTCCTCTCCAACAGCAGGGCTGTTTCCAGATGACAGCCTGGGCAGCACAGGCGGAGGAGATAAACCTGAGGTGTGTGCCTCGAACCCCTCACACAGCTCTTCCAGCTTTTTACCACACACAGAGACCTTTATTTCCCCCCAAAATTCTGCTTTGTCACAAGAAAAGCTTGTGATGATCATCCTAGGGAAGACCAGCAACAGCTCCCACTATGCCAGACGCTGCTTCTCTGGGAAATTCTCCTTTAAAATACACAGTGAAAAGCAACATTTATCACAAGAAAAGGAGAGGAAAAAACATCCAAAAATTGTCACATGTTGCCTGAATGGAGGATTTCAGCCAGTTCTGGAGACGAGGAATTTTAGTTCCAAGGCATGGTTGAAGACAAAAAGGAATTACACTCTTGACTTGTCTTCACAAGGACATGTCTTCAGATTTATCTTAACCCGGAGGAATGAACAGAGCAACTCCTAAATTAATAGGGAAATTCATCATGCCCTCAGAGCACTCACTGTAATTTCAGAGAGGGAAGGGGAAGTCTGCTGTTCCTCTGGAAAACACAGTTTGATTTCCCTGTTTTAAGGTGGGAAGGGGAAAAAAAGAAAAAAAAGAGAAAAACTAAAACTTAGCTCAACCTTAATACTGAAACAACTCTCAGCATTAAGAATCACTCTCCTCTACCTCGCCCACCACACGGGAGGAGGAGGATGGTGGTTCCAGCATTATTCCTGCCCCTGGATCCCTGGAAGTGTTCAAGGCCAGGTTGGATGGGGCTTGGAGCAACCTGGGATAATGGAAGGTGTCCCTGTCCATGGCAGGGGGAGGAACTGGATGAGCTTTAAGGTTCCTCCCAACCCAAACCATTCTGGGATCCTGTGATTGGCACCATCACCAGTTCACAGGTAACATCCCAGCATCCTTTCTCCTGGTGTCCAGTGAGTGGGAATGATTAACTACAGCCATTAAAGCTTAAAACAAGTATATTTTTTGCCAGCTGAGCAGGTAGAGATCGCTGGCAGCTTCACCCCTTAAAGTCCCTGAGGCGATTTTTGGGTGGCACCCGTGGCTGCCCACCCGCAGAGCCAAGGGACCATCCCAGCCAGGCATCCTCATCCCCAGCGCCGCTCCCGGCCCCCAGCTCCCGGCCTCGCAGGTTCCTTGGGAGCGATCAGGTGGCAGCGTCCAATTTCCTCATTGTTTCGGGAGGTGTTTTCTGATGGGAAAGGTGAAAAGGGGATTTGTGAGCCTTGTAAACCGATTCCTCCAAGTTGGGTAAACAACGGGAGCTCTGTTGGCAGCGGGATGCCGGGATGCCAGAGCAGGGAGATGGGATTAAAGTGCAGTCTCTCCTGTGCCCTGAGTTGGGGGGCTGCTGGTGGGCCCCCCAATCCCTTGCAGAGCCCCCCTCACTTCCCCTTGGGGGTCCAAAATGCAGGATCTGATGGAGTGACCAGGGGCTACAGGTGGGACCTGCTGGAAGAGCCATGCACTCAGCCAGGGCCCGGTGTCGGAGGCATCCCGGAGAGGGTTTGCTGAGAGAGGAGGAAGAACGCAAGCTAAGGAGGAAAACTGAGTAAGTTTGGCCAGAGCAAGCTCAGGAGTCGTGTTGGGAATGATCCCCTAATCCTCCACATCTCCTTCCCATGCAGGCCCCTCTCCTCCATGTGGGCACACATGGATAGACATGGATGAGCCAACACATCTCCAGAAATCCTGCAGACACAAGTGTCCTGCAGGTAAGTCATCCGGAACCTTAAAATCCAACAGTCCTTCAGCTCTTTTTTAGAGAAGACCAAAAAATTACTTAAAAATACAATTTTTTAAAACAATCGGTTGACACATTTTCCAACTGCTCTCCCCCTGCATCCAGGCATTCCTTGCACCACGTCAACCACAAAATCTCCAGGGCAGCATCACCTTTCCCCACGTCCATGGCATACGATGCCCCTCCCCTGATTTCAGGCTTGGCAGAAACAGAACAACATTTCCCAAGAACCTTCTCCTTGGAGAAGATGTTCTAAAGCTGATGCTGACATACATATAAGATGACATATGCTAAATGCTGTTTGCTTCAAAGAAATCCAAAAATAACTGGATCTTACATGGAGGACGTGTACATCTGGCAGGGAAGGCTGACAATGCCCAGCAGAGCGAGACCTGCAGGACCTGGGAGGTTTTCCTGGTGTCTGGGCAGCTGAAGCCCCCGTGGGCCCAGCTCTCCACACCAACAGAGCATGCGAGCCCTTCCAGACAGATCACAGCTCCCACCCACTGGGAATCACCTCAAGGAAGGCATGGGAAAGGGCCAGATCCAGCAAAAAAGCCAAAGCTCCATGTTCAAACTGCGTGTGGGATCCTGAAAAATACTCCTGAGCCCTGCGATTTGCCAGTGCTCAACCACATACAAATCCAACCCTGCCCTCTCTGCCTCACTCTTCCAAGCTTCCCTGGGACACAGCAGCCATGCCCAGGCACAGGGGACTCTGCCACTGCCAGAAGAGTCGGTCCTATCCCCAGAGTTGTTTTCCAGACCCCGACATCACAGAGCCACATCACACTCCAGCCATTGGAGGGTCCCTGCACAGCTCGTCCAAAGCTCCCTTGGTGACACCCAGACACCTCTGCCCTTGCCAAAATCTGTATTTTCACCATGAAAGAGAATTGAGAGGTCAGTAGTAAAAACTGGAACCGCACTTAGGTGAAGTGGGACTTCACAGGTCAAAAAGCATTACCAGACAGGGACAACCACATGGTTCCCAGGGAGACTGAGCTCAGAACATCAGATACCCCCTGTCACAGGGAGAGGTTCTCCTCGTGACACCAGGAGATATGAGTGAGACACTGCAGCCCCCACCCACCTCACTTCAGCTCTCCAGAGCCAAGGACAACCAAACCATAGGAATTACACCCTAATCCCAAAGGCCCACCTGATCCCAGCACACCGCCAGCATCCATAGCCCTTCCCCGGAGTGGTGCCAGCACACAGAGGTACAGCCCCTTTCTCCTTTTTGACTCCCATTCAGCTCTTGGGAACAAAGATACTCCGTGGAAGGAAGTTAATTACAAGTGGAATGAAAAGGTTCCTCCCTCTGTATCTGTCGCCTTCTCGCTCGTCCATCGCGCCGCTCGTCACCACAAGAGGGTAAATAGGAGCACACGAACCCCCACGCTCTCAGATCCCACTCCTTTCATGTGCTCCTCTATTATTAGTCTCCTTTAGAAGAGCCTGCCATCTTTTTTCCCCCTGCTAATCTATGGATAATTATTTTCCTTGCCCTTCAGCAGCCCTCTTCTATTTCTGCTCCATCCTTTGGAGCCGACGTGGCCATACAGAGCCAGCGATTCCAGGTATCTGAAAGCAGCTCCTATCTCCTCCACTCCTTTGGTCTCCACTGTTCAAGGAGATATTTTTCACCTTCCAGCCCCCCTGGCTCCTCACCATCCCTGGGAGAGGCAACAGTCTCTGCTGAACCCCCCCCGAGCCGTCCCGTCCCGTCCCCCTCCGAGATACACTCTAAGGCCCCTTTTTTTTCCTCATCTCGGGTTTAATGAGGCCCATTCAACCCTCCCAAAGACAAAAGGCCCTTCTCGTTTCCAAACGGATTTACACGACGCATCAGTGAGGCATAAACGGGTCTCCATGGCAACGCTCACCACCCCCCCCCAGCTCCAGGATGCCATTTTCCAACTCTGCTGCTCCCCAAAACCCCTTTGTTGCTTTCCTGCCAGCTGGGAGGCTCCTCACAGGCTGGTAACCCCCTGACTCCACGCCCCCGGGTGCCAGGGGTGACATTTTTTGAGGTGAAGTTACAAGATGCCCAAGCCAGCGTCCTCCTGGCACAGATACCCCAGAAAGCTCCATGCCACGACCGACTCCGGGTCACGGTCAAACCAGGGCTGGGATTGAGTGGAAGGCACGGAAACACCAAGTGCAAGGGGAAATGAACCCAAACTGTACCTCTCTGCCCAGAAAGGGGGGTGATGCCCAAGTCAGTGTGGTCTGTCCATGCTCAAACACCAGCCCCAGTCACAGCCTGGCTCCCAGCACCTCTCCAAAGGGAAACCGGTGGCTCTGGAGATTTCCATGGCTTTGGCAACAGCCAAGAGGCCACTCCAACACTTCACACAGAGGTTTGGCAAACACAAGCCTCATGTTCAACACTTTGCCTCGTAACTCTCCCCAAGCAGCCTCAAACACTGAAGGCCAAGAGAGCACCTTGCTTACCCTGAGCAGCACTGGAAGCAGGGAAGGTGGGATGCAGGGAAGGTGGGACACAGGGAAGGTCCCACTATAGCTCCTTGAGCTTTGTTCACATGTTGCAGTCACTGCTGTAGCTGTGAAGACCAAGCCCTTACCCAATATCTGGGGGACACACCAGAGAGTCACTTTTCCATGAAAATACCCACCACTGCTGGGTTTCTCAAGCAGGAAGTCAGGAGCAGGATCCTGGTTTCAGCTGCAAACCTGCAGCTTGTGCACAGGTCTGCTTTTCCCTCCTGAAGTCCAGACCCCTTCTCTCAGGGAAGAGTCACACCAAGGTTACCACCAGCCAAGAGCAGAGGAGGGTTCCAGCCATCAGGATGCTGGGAGAACAGGTCAGCAGGCTTCAGAAAAGCTAGCATGGATGCTGTGGGATGCCAGCCACACCTCAGCACCCACAGCCAGCGGCTGCCACCACAGCTGGCGACGTCCCCGGCCCCAGTGACTCAGCCCTCCTGTGCCACACCAGGGCTGCAGGAAGGGCTTTCTCCCTGAGCTATCCCCATAATTAGAGCCTGGCCAGGGAGAGTATCCAAGCGCCAGACTCCCCACCAGCCCCAAGGAGGACAATGGATCACCACCACCAAAGGCAGCGCCCACAAAAGGAGAATGTTCTCCTTTGTCCCATCATGGCCTCGGCCAGGATGTATCCTGATGCCAGTCCATCACTTCCAGGGACAGCTGCTGACCACCCTCACACCCCGAGAAGGAGGAAGAGGAGAGTGGGAGGAGAGAGAAGGCTCCCAGCCCTCGCAGCAGCCGGGCCTGGCGGGAGCAGCCATGTGCTGCTCCATCCTCCCAGCTCCGCACACACCATGTACTCGGACGCTGCAGCTGAACAATCTCAATGCAAACCCTGCGAGGGGGGGAAACAAAACCTGCTGCTAATTGAGGGATTTTGGAGCAGATTTAATTAGGGCCAGAGCACTGGCGCAGGCTGCTGCTGCCACCTGCAGCACTCTCCGCAGCCGCTGGCATGGGCTCGGGGGACCCCAGGCTCTCGCCCACGCCCGCCTGGGGTACGGACAGGGAATGAGGAACACCGGGAGTCCCCTGGGCTCACCCCCGCTCCACACCCACCCCCCCAAAACCCGTTATTTCCCAGCACAATAAGCACCTCCAGCAGCGACGGAACCAAGGGCTTGGCCAAAAAATAAAGAGGAAGAAAAGCCATATTTTCTCCCTGGAGTCGGATCGTCCCGATCTCCCCTCGGAGGAATCAAGAGGGGCCGAGTTATCTAATTAATGCTGGCAGAAGCGGGAGGCCGAGGGCCGGGGGGCGGTGGCGGCCCACAAAGGCGGCGTGGGGAGCGGTCTCCCCGCCGCCGCCGCCGGCATCCCCCGGCAATGGGGCCCCACGCTGGGAGTGAGGTAAGAGGGGATTCAAAGGGGGGTTTGTCAGGGGTTTTGTTTTTGGAAACGGGGGAGGGGAAGGGGACAGGGCTTGACAAGAGCTGACAGACAACTGAACAAAACCATAAGGGCCATGAATGGCAACACGGCGCTTTAATTGGCGTAGGAATGGAGAGAGAAGTGAGACAATGAGGCTGGGCGGCGGCAGCAGGGGCCGAGGTATGGGCAGTGGGCACTCACCTTCTCCTGCCCGCACTCCAACCCTATCCCAAAAGGGGTTGGCAGCTGGATGCTGCACCATGATCCCCTTTCCAAAAAACACCACCTAAAACCCACAGGGAAAACACGGAGGCAGAACGACAGAGCCCAGCACACGTCAGGCATCACAAAACCCTGACGGCACCAGGAGCGGCACAATCCCAGCCCTGGGATGCTGCAGATATTAAATGATCCATCGGAAACAGCTCATGTTCCTGCTCGGCTCCATGTGTTTTCCGGCTTCGGTTTGGCCACTCGTGCCCTGGCTACAGCCCCGCTCATCCGGAGGACGGGGGGCCGGGAAGGGGAGAGAGGGAGAGGCAGGTTAAAAGGGAACACGGTTGGATCAGCGGGGTTCCCACTCCTTCCCTGACCCCTCCGAAATAAAACGGAGGAGATTTCGTCTCCTGGTTCCAAAGCAAAGAATTACTTTGGCAGGGGCTGCGGCGGCGGCCGGGCGCCCACTTGGAAGGGAAAGCAGCAGGAATATGCCCAAGGAACCCAAGACAAGCCCTCCCCGCCAAGCACTCGCTCATTCTCATGCAGATCAACCCCAGTCGGGACAGAACGGAGGCAAATTGCAGCTCCCCCTCCCCAGAGCAGGGCTGAGGGCTAAGGGAAGGGTGGGTGGGGGGCTCAGCATACCAGACCTGACACAAACCCCAGTGTTTTCTAAGATCCCCCATCTTCCCACCTCTCACTTCTCCAGCTCAGTTGGAAAAAAAGAAGAACTGAAAGTGAAGAGCCAAGAGCTGAAGTTACAGCTGGTGGTTGGGCCCTAGGAGAGAAGGAGCCCCTTCCTTCCTGAACCCCAGGACCCGACCCCCCACTAACCCTGCACCCCACAAACACAGTTTGCAGCCGGGAGTCTCAAATCTCTCACTGGGACAGTGACTAGGTGCTCCTGCTGCTGCATTCTAAGGGGTACAGGAGGGCTCCCCAAATTCCTCAGCTTCCCACTTCACTGGCCACCACCGAAGCAAGGGAGAAGAGCCACAAGCCTCCCCCATTTTTCTGAGAAATACCACAAAAATAAAGCCCACCCATGTCCTGGGGAGCAGCAAAAACCACAAGGTCTCCTGGATTTCCCCTGGCTCCCAGGAGCCCCTCACTGTGTCCCAGGGCTCGTGTTTCCATCCCTGAAGATCCCACTGAGGGCTGGGTGACAGCTCCAGAGCACCCACCCAGGTCCCCGGGGCTCTGGCTCAGCCCAGGGATGCAATGCTGTGGTTTGAAGGATTAATCCCAACATTAGAACTGGGCAGGGAGGAGCAAACCCTGCCGAGGGTTCCCCATCCCAGCTGTGGGATGCCCTGCCCTGCCCCGACAGGTCTCCCGGGTTTCGCCAGCCCTGCCAGCCCCTGGTCCCAGGGGAGCAGCGTCACCCCCACCGCGCCGCCCTGACTCACACCGGGCCCTTTGATCCCCCGGCTCCCGGAGTGGCCAAACGAGTTCTGGCATTCCGGCTCTGGCTCCTGCCTGGAAGCGCCATCTTCCTAAGCAGCTGCAAATCACCGGCCCTCAGCCCCGGCGCCATTATTGGGAACTCGCTCAGCTGCCACCAGCCCTGGGGGTTATTAAGAGCTTCCCAACTCCCCTTCTGAACACAGGGCATGTGCACATCTGCCCACAGCTGCCCACCCCAGCTAGAAGGGACCTTGATGACCATTCAGTTCCAACCCTGCCATGGGCAGGGACACCTTCCACTAGCCCAGGGTGCTCCAAGCCCCATCCAACCTGGCCTTGCACACTTCCAGGGATCCAGGGGCAGCCACAGCTTCTCTGGGCAACCTGTGCCAGGGCCTCACAGGGAAGAATTTCTTCCCAATATCCCATCTAACCCTGCCCTTTCTGCCAGTGGGAAGCCATTCCCCCTTGTCCTGTCCCTCATCCGAAGTCCCTCTCCAGCTGTCCTAGAGCCCCTTTAAGCACTGGACAGGGTTCTAAGGTCTCCCCAGAGCCTTCCCTTCTCCAGGCTGAATCAGGTCATCCTGTGTTCCTCACTCCCACACCAGTCCCACCACCGGCTCGCTGCACTCAGCCGCCCAGGACCTTTGGCCCCGCTCCATGGGGGTGAATGGGGCTGGGTTAGGTCTGGGAGAAAAAGCTGAAGATGAGTCACAGGACCTCAAAAGTTTATTTGTTTTCTCCCCTCTTGTCCTCCCGCACAGAACTGAGCCATCACCAAAGCCTGGAGAGCCAGCTCTGCAGGAAAGCTGGATCCAGCCTCCTCCTCCTCCAGCCCTGCTCTGGATGTCACTCAGCAGGGAAGGAACTGCCCCTTTCTCCCCAGAACCTCTTCCCAGTGCTGCCCACACCCCTTCTACTGTGAGGTCCTGTTCTGGCACAACAACCCGAATTTTCTCCGTATCTACATCAAAAAGGCCCTCCTAAAGGTTTCACCACTGGAAGGAGTTGGGACACTCTTGTGCTCCCCCTCCACTGCTCCCAGTTTACCCAGTTGAAGGCTGACTGGAAGAGCAGCAGCTGAGGGAGGGGCCAGGAGAGAGGCCAGCACAGCACAGCAGTGTCAGGTTTTAATCTCTCCTCCAGTCCAAAGAGAACTGGCTTGTACTTGCTTTTATTTTTAGGCCAGATTTACACGTACAGCTGAACTTCAATCCAACGTACAACTTCCAGCTGGGAATGGGAGAGGAGAGGAACCAGAACCCAGCACTGGCTCTGGTGTCACGGGCGCTGCCAGAGCCGGAGAACTCGGGACTGGTGCTCCTTTCCATCCCCAAGGACGTCACCAGACTCCGCCGGGACACACGGCTCCCACTCCCAGAGGGAGCTTTCACAAGGCACTAAGCAAAGCTCATGTTCAAACCTAAAAATAACCCAGCCCTTGGGCCTGGGGAGGAGGAGGAGGAGGGCAGAGCACCCAGCCTGTCCTGCTCCAGAGCCAGCAGTTTCCAATTGCCTGCGGACGGGGAGTGTTCCCAATCCTCCCCCCGAGACGAAATCCTCCGCCTTGCCACCCACACTCATGGAAGAAAACTGGTGAGAGCCGCAGGAGAGACCAAAGTCTCCCCCAACCACATCCTGCCCCCCTGCTTTGCTGCCAGATGAGATTCCCCAGAGCCTTGTCCCAAAATCCCGCTAGCTCCAGCATTCCCAGCGGCAGTCCTCACCCCACTCAGTGCATGCCACCAGGCTGGGGCCATGTCCCAGCCACGCCACCACGCCGGGAGCCTGAGAGGGCTGATGCCACCAACCCAACGGGAGTTTATTCCAAGGCTGGTGTCCGTCTGTCCCACTGACCCCCCAGGCAGAGCCGGTCCCCAATAGGGAGCACAATCCTCAAACTCACCAGAGCTGCGAGAGCAGAGACCAATCCCCACCTTGGAGCAATGGCTTTGGGGTGCCCCCCAGGAAATGGGGTCATTTATCCTGGCTTGGGAAAACCCCAAGTGAGCAGCACGGGTGCTGCTGCAGGACCACCCCATTCTGCCCTGCAGCCCCTGGTAGGACTCACTCACACAAATCCTTCACCAGACTCCAAATCTCCTCCTTGACCCTCAGCTCCTCCATCCTGCCCTGCAGCTGCCAGGTCTTGGCAGGACTCATCCCACCAACTCCTTGCTGGACCCCAAATCTCCTCCCTGACCTCCAGGACCCCTAGCTCCTCCATTCTTTCCTGCTTCCCTCTCCCAGAAAAGCCCTTCATGGGGCTCTAGCTTACAACTATCCCACTTCACTCCAACTCCCTCAATCCTTTTAAGTCTTTCTTTGCATTTAAGGTGGTTTTTTCTTTGCCTTTCTCTTTTTTTAACTTATTAAGGAGAAAGTTCAAACCGTTGGCAGTGTCTGCGACGCACTAATTTGGAACTTAGTGCGGTGTCGACATTGCATTAAGTATTTCTGTCAACCATGAGGACACACCATGTCTGTGTAAGAAATTACACCAGCAATTATAGCTAAAGAGGCATGTAAAATTTAAAAAAAAAAAAATTAATGTATTCAGAAATGATAACTGACATTCTTATTAGGATTAATCTAATTTTAGTAGACTCATTTATATCCTGCCTCTGGATAAAAAATGAGTTTCAATTTTAAAACCTGGATAAAAAGTGGCATTTTTTAAAAAAGTACTTTTAGAAGTCACCCTGCATGATTAAGCGGGATGATAATGCGAGGAAGCTTAACAAAAAGCTGTGCCATTAAAGGAGATATTTGTTAAACAAAAAGGAAGCAGAGATATTTATCAAGCCCAGCAGATTATTCCAGGGTAACTCTGGACCTGGCACTGCTGGGACCTGGCACTGCTGGGTGTTGCTTGCGGTCGCAGGTTAATGGAGAGAAAATTGGGAATGGCAGATAACGGGGAAGGGGCGGGAGTTTTGCCGGGTTTATCCTGCAGCAGCACGCCGGGGAATGGCAGCACCCACGAGAGCCATACGGTGCATCCATAGCCTGGATGAGTCCATGCCCCATTGGACATGGACAGGCATAAGGCAAAGCACAGCAGTCACTCACAGACTGGGAAGAAAAACCCAGAAAGCTGGGTTGGTTCAACATACCCAAAAAAAGAAAGAACATGCCATGGAACACCAAGGTCCTTCCCGAGGTTTGCCAAACACCAAGCGGGGCTCGGCCCATTCCAGCATCGCCCACCCCCCTCCATGGCACCACCTCAGATGGGCTCTTGGTACAAAATGTGCCCTTGGCCTTGAGCTCTGATGTTGGCACGTTTTAACTCCACAGCAATGGATACTTTGATAGACACAGGTTCCAGCACAACACAGGAGTGTCTCTTCTCCCTGTGCCAGCCCACCACACACTTCCTGCTACGTCCATCTCCAACAATGCCTCACCAACCCACAAATCACATCCTCCATCGAACCAGCCACCCCAGATGAGGAACCAGCCAAGAGGCCTCCTCCAGGCTCGCCTGTTGCTCCATGTCCCTGCATCCACATCCCCCACGTGTCCATGATCACCACATCCCGTGGGACACTGATCAGAGCCCAGCCATCCCAAGGTGGAGGACACTGAGGCAGGAGGGCACGGAGAACCTGCACCCCTAGGATGGAGCAGGCGCACCCACAGGGCTGGGCTCCCTTCTCTCACACACATCCCCCCATTACAAGGGAATTAAGCATGGGAGCAAAGCACCAAAAGATTTAAGAATACGTGGAAAGAGTCAAAAGCCGAAGAGAAAAAAAAATCCCAGACTGATTATTTTATTTTCTCCTGACAGTTTGAGCCACAATGGCCAATAAATCCCAATTACGGATTTTAAAAATGCTTCCTGCAGACACTTAGACCATCAAGGCAATTCTGGGCTCCCATAACTCCTGGTTTATGATGGTCATACATGTCAGCTTTCCACAGAGCCCAGCATTTCAATAAAATGACCATAAACCTAGATTAGAGATTAAAGGACTGACTCAGAAGTTGTCAGAGGAAGAAACAAGTTTCCCTGCAATTGCTTTGCCATTTTTACCGACCAACAGTTTGGCTTTTTGATGGGTTTATGCCAGCAGTAAATTTTGGGCTGCTGACAGCTCGGTGTGCGAGACGACTGAAGGCAGCGGCGGGGAGGTGCGGGGAGGACACGAGCCCAGCCCCGGGCTCAGGCGACAACTCTGAGATGAGAAGTGACAGGGCTCCTCCTGGGCTCCCCAGCGCCGGCAGGGGACACACGGATGCCGGCTCCGACCGACCTTCCCGGCCCCCCTTCCCAGCCCCCCGACCTGTCAGACTTCTCTCCAGGGAGCAGCTCTGTCCTCGTTTCTCCTCCTCCCGCCTTGGCAGGCTCAGGAGCTGCCAGCACATGGGAAGGTGACCCCCCGAGGGCTTCCCGCGGCCAGACAGGACGAGGGACCCCGGGGATGATGCACAAGGGAGCATCCCCGGGCCCCCCACCAGCAGCTGCCTCTCTCCCCAGACTGTCACAGCAGCAACAACAGCTCAAGGGAGATGCCTTTGAAAGGATAAACGGCAGGCGTTTGTTGTGCTCCTGTTTCCTGGATGAATGCGCTGCTTCCTTTTACTAAGTGCTCTCTTAGGAGAAGGAAAAGGGAAAAATAAAACAGCAGCAGAAAGGAAGGAGGATGACTCACGGTGAGGCCACATCTCCACCGACACGCGAGAGCTGCGAGACGGTGCCAAGGACAAAGGCTGGGATCAAAAGCACGGGAGCGGATCAAACACGCGCCCTCCCCGGGGAGGGGGAAGGTTTCAGGGAGCTGCCCGGGGGGAGAACGGTGGGATGGAGCCAGGCCCTCCCGGCCGCCCATGGGCTGCAAGCAGCCATCTCCCTTTCCTGAGCTTCAGCCCCTGCTTTCACCATCTGAACAGGAGCTCCGGTTGCTTGAGTTCATTAAGACACGCACACAGTGCTTCACACCAGGACACAGGCAGGGATGGGGACGGAGAGGACCAGGAGGAACCGTGGCTGCACCCAACAGGAGGTGAAAAAATGCCCTTTTCCTGAGGAAATGAAAGAGCTGAGCCCGGAGTTCAGCGCGCCGAAGGGGGCCGGTGCCCTTTCTGCCGGTGTCTCTCAAAGTCTATCAAAAAGTCCCATTTACATCAAAATGCCCTTCCAGACATGGTTCGATTTTACTTTTCCCCTTTCATCTCTGTCCCCCTCCCGCCCCACCTCGCAGCCCCATTGTCCTCGCAGCACCAGGAGAGGGCCGAGCGCGCTGCCAGCGGGAAAGGAACAGAAGAGAAAGAAAAGAGCTGGAAACTAAGAAAGAAGCCGGAATCGCTCCTGGTCCCCCTCCAGCGGGAGCTGTGACCCCATCTCCTCCCGCCTGCTGCTTGGCGGCCGCCCCGGGGGACGGCGCTGGCCGTGTCCCCTCCGCAGGGACAAGGACTCGCTGCCCTGGCCTCCGCTGTCGCCCGGGGCTCTGCTCGGGCTCCGGTGGCCACAGATGGTTTCAGTGAGCTTCAACAAAAGCCTCGGGCAACGGCTGCAGGAGCCACCATCCTTCTCTGCTGTCCCCGGCCAAAGCAGCACCCTGCACACCCCGCTCCCAGCACGGAGGCCACTGGTGGCACTGGAAGACCCCGACAAAGCACTCTGGGCTTGGTCATGACTGCACATCCCAGCTGGCAATGAAGCGGATCAAGTGTAAGTGCTTCACTCTGCAGATGAGTCTTAAAAATGCCAGGGGAGCTGGAACACTTCCACAGGTGCCAGTGCCAGATTCTGCTCTGCCCCAGCCCTGGCCCACCTGTCCTCCTCCAGCAATTTGGATTTACTGAGCTGCTTTCTCCCCCAACCCCGGCCCTGGTAGTGCCACACCCTCCCTCACTTTTCCAAGCCCCTTAAAAGCAGAGGTGCTTTCCCCAGGCTGTCGGATGGACACACAAGCCCGAGACTGAAATCCACTCCAGGTTCCAAGTGCAAATGAGGTTTAACTCCAGTTTACCCCAGTAAAGCCCAGCTCTAGCAGTGTACAATCCCGATGCCGTTCACCAGGCTCTGTCCACCTTGCCTGACACAGAGCTTTTCCAGTCCTCCCTTCCTATTGTCAGCGTCTATTTTTAACCCCCAGCATTATTTCTCCCTGCGTGACTTCAGACACTCTCTGGGGACGAGGTGGAATTGCTGAGCTGGTTCCAGGCAAAGTGACTCAACTCTCACCTTCAGAAGCCACACAGGAATCACAGGAGAAGTAAATTTTCCTCCATTCACGTTTTCCTTTCTCCTTCCCTCCAAGCTCTGTCTGGGGCTGAAAGCAGGGAAAGCTGCAGGGAGGCAAAGCCTGTGTCCATCAGCAAGAATGTGCGGCAAAGCCATTTTCCTCCCTTTTCTTCCCTGGCACCTTTATAATCAGCTGGATTTACCCCTGTGGCAGTTACCTTGGGAAAAACGCTGCATCAACTGCTGGTGTAAATGAAGGTTAGAATGGTAACCTTAAAACAGGTGTTATGAGAGGAGCTCTGAGCTACCAGGCACAGGGAATCTCATGGAGAGAAGCACCACCCCGGCAGAAGGGAGGGAGTAGCATTCCCCTCGCGGGGCCCTGGGCCGAGCGCTGGTGCCGACGCTTCATTGCTCCCTTTGAGCTGGTCCTGCCGGCGCCGCAGAGCAGCAATTAAGGAGAAGGTCAGCAGCGAAGCCCTTCAAGAATCTGTCCCTTCAGGGGAGTATCCAAACAACCCCACCATTTGCCACCTTCTAATTCCTAAAGCACACAAGCCCAACGCCAACCCAACGCCAAGCACTCGGAGATGCCTCACAGAATGAGGGACGCGTGCGCTGCGTCAGCCAGATGTTGACATTATTTGGCATTAAGAGCCGATAAATAATCATTAATGCTGCTGCAGCAACTAGGCTCTCTGCAAGAAAGCCTAGATGCCAAAAACGCCGAGTTTATGGCACAAGAGGAGGCAGGATCCAGGAGAGCCGCCTGCCGCGCACAATGCAGCCGGCGCTGCCAATTCCAGAGCGTATCCCAGTCCCGCAGCACTCGGCATTCCTCCTGAAGCCCCAGCTCGGGGGCTGGCAGACCTGGGAGAGTCCCTGCGAGCTGGCCTGCTCCCACAGCCACACAGGGTCACGCTGGCCACCAGAAGCTGGGGGGACATCAGGAGTCGTTGCATTCCGAGCTGTCTGACACTGCTCCAGCCAGCCCTGTTTTTTGGGATGACTCCCTGGTTTCGCTCACTGGAGCTGGCAGGATGCTGGAACACACACAGCCCCGGAGACAAGGGGAAGCAGCATCTGGAAGCAATTATCCCAGCGCTCTTGTATCTGTCACCCACTCCTTCTGTAAGGAACCATTCCCAGTATCAGCAATCTCTCTGTCATAAAGCAGGGAAGGGATTCTTCCCCCTCATCCCAATGAGGCAGTGGAGACTTTCCTGACGGAGGGCAGGGTGGGCAAGGTCCCTCCTGCCAGGTCACAGGAGAACTGGGCACACCAGGGACAGGCACCTGTAGGCACCTTAAGGAGGAAGCCCCACTCAGACAAGGAATACAACAATTTGTCTCCTCTGACTATGCCCTGGTACGATGCTGCAGCACTTCCAACACTTTACTTCCAAGTTTGATGTCCCAAAAACCTCCAACTGTTTTACAGGCATGGGTGAACTCCTCAGAGCTCTGTGGGATGGTCCCCATGCCTCCAACGCACCCCATGCAACTCCATCCTCAAATCATGTGCGCCATCCTAAACCAACACGCCTCCAGCCTCAAACCATGTGTTTCCATCCTCAACCCACGTGCCTCCATCCTCAAAGAAGAAAAACAAGGAGGAACAGGCCTTGTCTAGGAGAGCAGAAGCCAGGGGGATCCCACAGCCCTTCCCCACCACCCTGAACACCCCCTCCCCAGGCTAAGGAGTCCCTGCATTCTCCCTGGCAATGCCCTCATCCCACACCATGCTCAGGGCACAACATGCAGCTTGCATCCCAAAAGGAAAACCCCACCAAGAAGGGCTGGTCGATGGGCACCAGGACTTTTCCAGCTGGCTGGCACATCCAGCAAACCCCCAGCACCTAAAACAGGGGCACTCCCACCCACCTTCCCAAGCCCACAAGCTGCACACGCAGCTGAGGGAGGCAGCTCACGAAGACTTTCGTGCCTCTCCTGGATGTTATGAAACCAGGCAGGGAGCATGAAACTGCCTGCCGTGGGTGGGAGCACCCAGGGCTATATGGAGAGCCCAGAGGATTCCTCCGTGGTCTGGGAAAGCACGTGGGCTCCTCCGCCCTGCACACGCCCTCACAGGGTGGGTTTTTCTTCTGGAGAGACCGGGTGAGCACAAACAGCCAGCACAGCCCCACATGAAGGGGGTAATTAGGGAACAGCACCCAGTGCTCACCAAGTCGGGGCAGAGATCAAAAGCAGCATCGAGCATTAAACCTCACCAGGATCGGGAGCTGCTCCTGGGAATGGACTCCTGTGGGCCCCCCCACCCCATCCCTGCATCCCAGAACCGCTTGCTGCAGGGAAGGAACACCAAGCCAAGGCAATATGAGCAGGCTTTCCTCCATCACCTACTCCCAGCAAGCCTTCCCATAGCTCAGAGGAGTGAAAAAAAGAAGGAAAATAGGAAAAAGTCCTTCTTACTGCCATTAAATGAGCAGCAGGCACGAAGCTGCAAAGGACAGAGTGGTAGGAGAGAGCTGGGGGTCCAAGAAGCACAAGTGACCCTCCTCTCCTTTCCCCTCCCTCCACTGCTTTGCCAGGATGTTGCTGCCTCAATTATTTCAGTAATTAGTTGAGCTGAGGCACTGCTAATGGGGGGCAGCGGAAGGGAGGCACAGGGAAAGGGGGTCACAGGAAAAGGGGGGCACAAATTGGCCGGGATGCGCAACCAGATCTCGGCCTTGCAAAATTTCCATGAAAAAAGAATAATACAAATCTTAAACCCAAACACAGCTGAAGGGGAAATTCCAGCTGCCTCCAGCCCTTCACACCTTCAGGCGCCTTCCTGAAACCCCAATCCAGCCAGGCCTCCTTGGCCCAGTGAGAAGGAAGGGGGCAGTGCATCCCCAATGGCACTGGGACAGCCCTTCCCACCTCCTGGGAAGCATCTCCTCCTCCTCCTCACATGCTGTGAAGGAAGCTAGGAACAATGGATGCACCAGTGCCAGCTCCGGCAGGGATGGACACTCATGGACCACCCGCCTGGCTGCCCAAGGACAGGCTGGAAGGGACAGCCTGGTGCAGAGGGCACAGGCAGCTGCCAAGACCTCCTTCCCTTGCTTGGTGTGAGGGGCAGCTCCCTGTCCTGGTGACACAGGGGGACACGAGAGAGAGACAGGGGATTCAGCCACTGCAGGCTGTGGTCACTGAGGGAGGGGCTGTACAGAGCTCCCCCATCTTCCCCCACCCCAGCTCTTCCCACAGGAGAGGGGCTGCTGGCTGAGCCATGGGCCAGACCTTCCCTTACAAAAATAACATTTCATCTTTTTTTTTTTAATTTCTTCTTTTGAAATAATTGACTAATTGGCCGAGCCCCAGGTCCGTGCTGGGAGTGGATCCCAGGTCTGCTCTTGCATAAAGCGTTTATTAAAGACATCACAGGAGGACAGGAGAGGAGGGGAGGGGAGGGGGGCCAGGCAGAGCCCGGCAGGCCAGGGCGGTGCCCAGAGCACACTGGAAATTTCCCATCGCACCCAGAGGGAGGAAGCCCAAAAATTAATCCCGATCATCCCCCGCAGCGCAGCTCTGCCCCGAGCAGGGCCTGACTCAGCCGGGATGGGCATCACCTGGGGCGGGCAGCACCCAGGATAGGCAGCACCCAGGGAGGGCATCCCAGTCCTAGCACCCTCAGAGCGGGGCTGCGAGTATGTGAAAGGGAGGGGGTCCCCCTCCTCTCCTTCCTTTAATCCCCAGCCCCAAAGCAGAGCCCTTTTAGGGGAAAGTGTAACGCAATACCTGGAAAATTTCTCCCACCCGCTCTCCGCTGTCGGCTGCCAAATTTAAAACATATTTGCTGCCTGGCCTTGAAGAAACGTAACCTGCTGCCTAATTCCAACACGTTTATTCTTTGGGGGGCAACGAAAAAATTCACAGAGCCGCTGGTGGCTCCTCTCCTTACACCCTGCAGCCCTCGGGGCTGGGAGCTGCCAAAAAGCTGCCTGGGAGCCTCCGCCAGCACACACCGGAACGCCAGGAAAGAACGGGAGGGAGGGAGCCCTTGCACAGCAAGAGGTTTTTGAGTCAATGTCCATGAGCCCTGAGAATCAGCTGGAGGTGCCACCAACCAAAAGCCCTTGGAATATGCAACATCCAAGGCAATACAAAACTCCGGAGCATGGGGAATAGGCAGGGACCTGCAGGGAGAGGCTCTCCACTCGGAAGCAGAGCCACGCCATCTCCCATCACAAGTGGAGAACCAAGGGAGCAGGTGGATGCGCACACAGCCCCATCCCTCATGGCACCACCACAGCTCCTCATCAGGGGGAATTTTCTGGCAGGCTGGGGTTGCGAGGGGAGGCTGGAGCAGTGGGAAGGGGCTGGGGGAGGGCACAATGTGTTTAGCAGACTGAGCGATCCGACAGGGCCCATTAAAGGAAACAATTTGTAATACAATAATTATTATGTCGTTTCTCTGGCCTCTTTCCTAAGCCTCCCTTTAAACAGTTTGAGGCTTGAGGGGCCTCTAGAAAGCAGAAATCTGTGGGGCTGAGGGTGCTCCAGTGTCCACATGTGCTGGGATGAGGAAGACGGGATGGACACACGAAGCAGACGCTCGCTTGGAGCTCTCCATGCAATGGGAGCTCATCCTGGTTTGCTCACAATCCTTGAGGGAACACACAGAACAAAGAAGAACTGCTGCTACTCAATGCTCCCCAACTGCAGGGGATCATCGGCAGATAAGGGCTCTCTCTGGGAACACCACTGGATGTGGATCCATGCTTGCTCCAACCTGGAGCAAGGCCGGGCCCTGTGTCCGCTCCAGCTCGGCTTTTCTGCTCTGAAGTTCTCGGCCACACATCTGAAGAAAGCGGCAGTAGCGAACAACAGAGCGAGAGCAAGCAACACAAATCCCTGGGATAATGAGCCCGGAGGAGGGAGACGGTGGGCTCTGTCTGAGGAGGGAGCCGTGCTTTTATTGGAGAGGCCTAAAAGGGCTATAAATCCTCAGATTCAAAGGCGAACTCAAGCTCTTTCAAGTCGGAGGAAGGCCTGGGATGTGTCAGCCGGGAGGACTAACCACGCCGCGTCCCCTGCTGAAGTGGCCTCTTCAGCAAAGCCGCGGAGCAGCCCGGGATATTACACCCAGATCCTTTCCATATGCTCCCGGCCGGCCGCAGGCAGGGCACGCCGGCATCCCTGCAGCACCGGGAGCCGCCCGACCCCCCGCACGGGAACACCGGCCACCCTGCCTTAACGAGGGAGTGCCTTTGTGCCCATTCCCCTTCCAACCCCCACTGAGGATTTGCTCCTCAAAATCCCTGTGGGAGCAGGGGGCTGCGTCCCTCCCTCTCGCGTTTGGCTGCGATACTACAGCGAGCCCAGACAAAGAGCAAGGAGCCCAGCACCAGCACATCCCTGAATCCCTCCACATCCCGAGGCTGCCAGCCCCGCCTGCCAACCCGCACACCAGGCCGTGCACCCACATTTCAGAAATCCATTAAAAGGGAAAAATCGGTGGCAAAGAGGAGACAACGCTGAGCCTCAGCCCCACACAAGCAACCACAGACGCTTCCCAGCCTAATGAGAAGGAAAACATGGACACACTCTGTGATCAACGGGAATGGTGTAAGGGGGTTTACAGCTCATAAGCCATGAAAAGGCAATTTGCTTTTCCCAAAGTACCTGCTCGGAAGAGGTTGGATGACAAAAGCCAGGCAGGGCAGCTGGTGCACAGGGCTGGACTCATCCTGGCAGGATGCCAGGGGCAACGAAAGGGACTACTGGGAAGTTGGATGTTCCTGTCCCATCACCAGCAGTGACGCAGGCCTGGGTGCCACCAAAACCAGCCACGACCCCCAGCTAGGGAGGGCACCCACTCCAGGGCTTTGTACTTCCCAAACTCCAGCCTGAAGGTGCTGGGACAGAAGAAGCTGGGACAGCTTGTGTGGCATCTCCCAAGTATCCCATCCCGGCACCTCCATGTTGGCACCAGCAAGAGCCAATCCATGTCAAACCAGGTGACTCCAAGCTTTTCACCACAGCCCAGCCCCAGCAGACATGGCACATGTGGATCTCTGTGCAGGTACAGCACCACAGCGGGATAGAGCCTTTGGAAAACACCAACGGAACTTCCTGGCTGGATACCAACCAACCCCCCACTCTGCCCTCACACAATCCCCCTGGAAAAGCCCAGTCCCATGGCCTCTGAAAGGGTGAGCAGCCCACCTGGGAAGGGCCGGCTGCGGGTAGGAAAAGGTTATTCCCGAGCAGCCGAGCCAGGGTTATAAATAGCTGGCATTTTTGAAGTGCAGCTGCTCCGCTCAGCTCGGCCGGGGCGGCACTGCCACGCCGGCACCTGAGCCGGCTCGGATCCCGCCTGGGGGCTCCGGCAGGGAGAGCTCACAGAGAAGCCACTGCTCACTGGAACACCATGAGGAACCCCCCAAACCTGTCCCCTCATCCTCCAGGGAGGAGGGACTGGAGGCCCCTAAGCTGCGCTCCAGGGATCGCCCACAGTCCCCGCTCCAGCTCCAGCAGAACCTGCTCCACAGAAGGGCAGGGGCCAGGAAAACCCCACCGTGTGCACAAATCCAGGCTCACCGAGCAGGACCTTTAGCCCCGGCTTGTCCGACTCCTCTGGGACCAAGCCTGGACAGACTGGGGGAGCCAGGAGTGCCAGGATTCCAAGGCTCAGCCATGAGTAGAGCACTGGGGCTCCAACCAGAGATAGGATCCTGAGACTGCGTGAGCCGAGCACCACTGCTCCAACCACAGACAGGATCCCCAGGCTCTGGCACAGCCATGAGCTGAGCTCTGATGCTCCAACTGGAGATGGAATCCAGAGGTTCCAGCACAGCCCTGAGCAGATTACCAGGGCTCCAACCAGATGGGATTCCAAAGCTCTGGCACAGCCATGAGCTGGTGAACGACACAAGGGGCAAGAAAACCCCTCCTGAAGGATGCCGGGAGTGCACCAACCCTCTCCACGAGCAGGAGGACCACCACTACCATCCCACTCCTGCTCTCCGGAGCAGGATTCTCTGCCACACCAACCAACCCAGAGCAAGGGACGGGAAGGAGAAAAGCATTGGGAAACAGCAGCAAGGAGCTGGGCTCTCCTTCAGCCCCGCACAACAAAAGCCCTGCAGCCGGGCCGCACATTCCTGCCCAGATGTGACGCCGTGATAGCGCCGAGCGAGTCCTGCTCCTGCTCCGCGATCCCAGCAATCATTAATTAGAGACAGAACGGAATCAGCTTTGTTTCTCCCCACCCTATTCCAGCTGCCAGACTCCAAGTAGCATGTGCTACTGATCGCTCCAAGATGTTTTCCCACCGGAGTCCAGCGCTCCTTGGGCAGACAGGCTTCCCAGCAGCACGGCCACTGCTGTGCCGAGGACAGGGTGCCCTGCCACAGGGGCAAGGAGCACAAAGCTACGGGAAAGCCGGGGGGAAGCGGGGACACACAAATCCAACATGGAAACAATGGATCATCCCCACTGCTAAGCCTCTGCTTTACAGGGGACAATCCAAACAGCTCCTGATGGACGTCATGCAAGGGGCTGCTCATGTGCTCCGGCTCTTTGGGACCCCCGTGATTCCTAAAAACATGGACAGGGCTTGGAGAGACCCTGAGCCCCCAATGAAGCCTGTTTGGGGGGCCCCACAGCACCTCGTGAAGCTGCTCAGAGGGACCCCCAGCCAAGGGACCACACCACCAAGGGCACGGGCACATCCCGCCCTGCCACATCCAGCCCATTTGGGATAAGGATTCAAGGGAACAGCTTAGACCCCCAAAGCAACACAGGAGCTCAGGTGTAGCAGAGGGAAGCGGCCCCCGCCAGCCCCCTGCCAGCCCTTCCCGGTCAGAAATGGCATGGAAGCCCCATGGAAGCCCCGTCCAGCCCCACTGCCAGGCGGATCCAAGGAGCTGCAGCAGCTGTTTTGCTCCGGAGAAAGCTCCGGCTCCTTTTACAATCAATCAGCCACCCCATCACGGCTCTTTTTTTCTTTTAAAGGAAGCAGTTAAATCCATTTTATGGAATCCAGCGGTATTTACCCGGCTACTGCAAGAGCCGCAGCCCTGCCTTCCCTTTTTTTTAATTTAAGTTAATGAAGTCATTCCCAAACGACCCGCAAGGAGCCCCGGGTGCTCCTTTCCCCCCGGCACAGGGAGAGGGAGAACGCCTCTGGTGAAACGTGGGCTGGGCATGGGGGGTTCTGCCGTGTGGGGAGCAGGAGCTGGGAGGGCTCCCAAAGGCCTGGCATGCAGCAAAGAGTCCCCCCATACAAAGGGAAATTCCAGCTGGAAAGCAGGCTCTCCAGGCTTGCTTTGCCCAACCCAGCATTCGGAGATGAGGCAAAGCCCTGGAAAGGCCAAGGTGCACGTGGGGGCCATGGGACTCTTGATGGGAACACAGAATCATTAATCCTGGAATGGTTTAGGTTGGGAGGGGACCTTAAAGCCCATCCAGCCCCACCTGCTGCCACGGGCAGGGACACCTTCTACTAGCCCAGGGTGCTCCAAGCCCAATCCAACCTGGCCTCGGACACTTTCAGGGATGGGGCAGCCACAGCTTCTCTGGGCAACTTGTGCCAGGGGCTCCCCACCCTCACAGGGAAGAATTTCTTCCCAATATCCAATCTAAACTTCCCATCTTTTTAGTTTAAAACCATTCCCCACCTCTCAGCCTCAGGAAGGGGGAGTCTCCACGAGCCAGAAACAAATTTTAATTAAAAATAAGCAGCGAGTTTTCCCTATTTCCCAAATCCTGACACCGCGAAGTGCCTCCTACGCCCACAGCTCCCGTAATTCCATTCCATCTGCTCTGACAAGTGCGAGCCCCCCGCTCCGGAGCTCCAGGCCAGCCTTTCCCCTCGGAAACAGCCTTCCCGCAAGCACTTTGTCCCTCGTAAAACGGCATTAAAAGAGGCAAAGATCTGCCAGGCTTCAACCCCAGCGCTGACAGAATTCCATGGGACACCATCATGTCATTAAAGGCAGAATAAAAATATCACGAAGGATTAGACTTTTGTCTGGGGTTTTTTTCCCTCTTCCCCTCACCTTTTTTTTTTTCTTAAATAAATGCATTTATTTTGTTTTTAACAAGTTCAGAGCTGAGCAAAACTTTCTGGAAGGGGAAGAGGGAAAAGCAGAGGCAAAAGGAGCCGTTCTCTGGAGCCGCGTGGATGATGTGTCCCATTTCCCCCACCTCCTTATTAAAATACTTTCTGGGGAGGCGAATTCCAGCCTGAAATGAATTTTCCAAACCATATTTTATTAGGAATGCTTCCCTTTAACGGTCGGTACAGGAGCCCACCAGGGTCAGTATTTCTCCCAAATTACAGCCAAGGGAGTTGAGAAAGGATTTAGCCAGAATTCCTCCGGCAATTCCCGGCTGTCCAAGGAGAGCACGCTCCCACCACCCCCCGGCTGCGCAGCAAAGGGGACGAGTAAATCCCAAAAGCACTTTCCCCAGACCCCCCCTCGGACACGATGGAATAAATTAAAGCCATATTGCCTCTCCAAGCCCCCTTCCAAAGGGCTCTGCAGGCATCCCGGGTAAAGCTCACTCAGAGGGTGAGCTCATCCTAAGCACAGGTTTGAGACAATTATCACTTTTTCCAACAAAACCATTCCTAGGCCTATTTTTTTCCCTTTCAAGACCCAGCATCCTCACAGTGGGAAGTGGGTGATGATTTCACCGCTGGCTTTGGGACACACACCCAGGAGCCGACCTGGGCTTCCCAACCCAGCACACGGCTTAAGCCTGACTTAACTTGATTAGGAAATCATACCATCTATCGGATGTGTTATCAGCATCCCTCTGATAACACCAGGAGCCCCAGACCCGCCAGTGGAGCTGGAGCCCACAGCTCCCAGCTGCCCAGAAAGGGCAGGAAAATATTTTCCTTATTTACAGCAATCATGCTGAGGCCGGCCGGGCCCGGAGTGCCACGCTTGCTCCTCGGATCCATTGGAAAATTCCATTTAGCTGTGTTATTTTTAAAGGCTTTAGTTCTCTTTACTCTAAAAACAAGAGTTAAAGCTCGGCAGAGTGGGATGGGGGCTGGCACAGCCCCGGCACTGCCCCGGGAAGGGGCTTGGAAGCCTAAGGTACAGTGGCGAAGGGTTTTTATGGGTCCATCTGGAAGATAATCCCAGTCCAACCAAGAGCAGGATCCAGCTGGAGCTGGACTTTGCCTAGCACACCAATCCCCAGACTGGTTTCCTCAACTGGGTTTGCTGGGAGCGGCCGTGCGGAGGCTCTGCCCGATGCCACGCAGCCGGCAAAGCTCGGAGCTGGGAAAGAAAGCGACGGATCCCAAAGACGGATCCCGGACACGAGGATCCGGGGTTGCTCCCCAGGGGCACAGACTGGAGGGATCTGAATGGGATCACGGCCGGGCCCTGACAGTCCCCACCAAGGCAAAACACTTCCATGGGTTTTGCCCGTGCATGTCCCGGCAGAGCCATTGCTGGGTGGAAACGCCAACGTTTCAGGCGCTTCCCACTCTCTCCTGTCCCTGTGGGGATACAGGGATGGGGAAGCACCCACAGGAGCAGCCCCACACAGGATGGCACATTCCCAGAAACCTGTGCCCAGGGCGGACAACCTCCGATCTCCAAATCCAGGGACAGCCGAGAGCAGACAATCTCCAAGCTCCAAATTCCCAGAGAATGGAAAGTGGGCAACCACCGAGCTCCAAACCAGGGGAGAGGTGAGGGTGGAAAAGCACGGAGCTCCAAACTGGGGGAGAACTGAGGGTGGAAAAGCACCGAGCCCCAAACGGGGGGAGAAGCGAGGGCAGACAAACACTAAGATCTGAATTTGGGGAGAACAGAGAGTGGGCAACCAATGAGCTCCAAACTGGGAGCAAACTGGAAGCAGACAAACTCTGAGTTCTGAACTGGGGGAAACCAAGGGTGGACAACCCCAATCCCTGAATTCAGGGAGAACTGAGAGTGGGCAACCACCGAAATCCAAACTGGAGGAAAACTGAAGCCAGACAACCTCTAAACTCCGAACTGGGGGTGAACCAAAGGCAGAAACCACCGAGCTCCAAAAACTGGGAGCAGGAAACCACCAAGCTCCCAGTTCGGGAAAACCAAGGAACACCTCGAGCTCTCCCTGGACACCCCACCAGGGAGGGACATCTCCAAGCCCATCACTCCAGGGCTTAGTGGGAAGTCCTGGTGTGTCACCCCTGTGCCAGCCGAGGGCCACGGCCTCCTCCCAACTTCCCAGGCCTCGGCAGCTCAAGGCAAACTCAGGATAAGGACGCGAAGCAGGGTGACATGGCATCCCCCATCACCAAGCCGGAGCCGCCTCCACCTCCCTTTTCCCAAATAAAAACTCTGTTTTCTGGAACCAATTTGCCTGGCCCTCGCCAAGCTCACGAATCCAGCGGGGCAATTCCCGAGGGAAAAGGCTCTCTCTGCTCCCAGCCAACTGACACAACTCCCAAAGAAAGGAAAGGAAAAACACACCGAGGAGAACGAAGTGACAGAGCCGCCGTCCCGGCGCTTCCAGAGCTGGGGACACACAAAATGTGCCTGCAAAGTTCCTTTTTCCCCCCCGAGAAACCAAGGGAATAAACATTTGGTTGGAATACGTGTCCAGGCAGGAAGGTTGTCCAAATTGTTTCGGTTCTTTCCAACCCTCAAAAACTCTTTGGATTATTTTTGGGTTATTTTTTGTCTTGAGAAGTGTGGTGGGGGAAAAAAAAAGAAAGGCAAGCTAAAAGCAGGAATTTTTTGAAAGTAGAAAGGGGTAAGATAAATAAACATTCCATGATCTACAAGATAAAGCTGAGCAAGGGCCACCGACCCATCCTGACCACCAGCCCCGGGGTAGGGGCGACCAAACACCCCCCACTCCTCCTCCTCCTCGCCATTCATATTGTTCCTGCACGGCAGCCGCGTCCACATCCACAGATTTATATAAAAAATATATAAATTTCTAGAATTTAGGTGTCTGTACAGGCGGAGCAGCCCCACCGCCCGCTTTGTTCGGACCCAGCCCGAGGTGGGGGCGGAACGACTCCCCTCGCCTTCCTCCGCGGCTGATTTCGGATGAGAAAACCCAGGAAAAAAACAGTAAAAAAAAAGGTAATAAATCCAAACGCTGGAGGAAAGCGGCGATCCGGGGGGAAAAAAAAAATGAGGCGTGAAAAATGAAAAAAAAAATCAAAATCAAGAAACAAAACGTGATTTTCAAAAATAAAAACGGATTTCAAGAGAGGAAAAGCTGCGAGAAGTAAAAGCATAGTTAAAAACGGGGGGGAAAAAAGGAAAGGAGTTTTTTTTTTAAGGTACGAAAAGCAGCGCGGCGCCGCGGGTCCGTCCTCAGCCGGGGGTCGCTCCGTCCGCCGCCCGCAGCCTCCAGGCGCGATTTTTCCTTAAAAACCTCGCTGTTTCCGTTAAATTCGCATTTAGAACGCGGTTTCGATGCCTTTTTCCCCGCGGGGGGTGCGAGGCGCGTCCCTCCCGACCCCCCCCCTTCTCTCGCCGCACGTACTTGGGGTTCGCGGAGCTCCACGACACCGGCTCCAGGCTCT